>JAOUWY010000062.1:17028330-17046824 GCA_025728095.1 Prietella phreatophila | reverse complement strand
TGGTGGGAGTGTCATGGTCTGGGGCTGCATGAGTGCTGCCGGCACTGGGGAGCTACAGTTCACTGAGGGAACCATGAGTGCCAACATGTACTGTAACATATTGAAGCAGAGCATGATCCCCTCCCTTCAGAGAGGGCCGCAGGGCAGTATTCCAGCATGATAATGACCCCAAACACACCTCCAAGATGACCACTGGCTTGCTAAAGTAGCTGAGGGTGAAGGTGATGGATCCAAGAGGGTTAAGGCAGTGCTGGAAAATAATGGAGGCCACACAAAATATCGACACATGGTGCCCAATTTGGACATTTTCACTTAGGGGTGTACTCACTTTTGTTGCTTTCGGTTTAGATATTAATGGCTGTGTGTTGAGTTATTTTGACGGGACAGCAAATGTACACTGTTACACAAGCTGTACACTCACTACTTTACATTGTAGCAAAGTGTCATTTCTTCAGCATTGTCACATGAAAAGATATCATCAAATATTTACAAAAATGTGAGGGGTGTACTCACTTTTATGAGATACTGTAAATAGTGAAATTTATTTGCCTATCTAATCTGATTTAATCCTGATTTAATCCTGATTTACTCTTAGGAATATTAGTAAAAGTTCTTGGAGGAAGGCTTACAGAGTCCAGTAGGATCTGTCCAGGGTGCTGATTCCAAGAAACTCTATTTAAATTTTATTGTGCTGTTCCATACCCCAGTCTCTTCAGACTAAATCCATGTCATATAACTATAGCAACTGAATGCAATCAGCATTCTGACTATTACAATGCAAAAAATCTGAGAATCTGAGAAAGACTTTTTATAGCCTGATTTCTTGAACTATCCAATGTTGTAGCAATGTTTATAAGTAACATGTAATACAATATAGAGTACATAATAGCAAGTTTACATCAAACTCATAGATGTGAAAAATTATATTTAAATAACTAGATACGCTGATAATTACTGATTATACTGTTCTTAAATAAGGCAATAAACACCAAAGTGAATTATTCATGACTACAACTCATAAAGAACTTAAAGTGATTCTTTAAACTGTCAAGTTAGCATCAACATCTTCTAAGTATTCAGTCATCCTTATAATATTCAGTGGGATGGCTTACATAGTGAATGAAAGTAATCTTTACATATAGGAAACAGGTCCAGAAATTTTAATTAAAACAACTCAGCATGATCAAAAGTTAAATAAAGTAATCATGCCGAAGTCATCACTCTGCACAAATGCACGCTTTGGTGAATTCATTTAAAGGCATTTATTCATACATGTGCCCATATATTCTATGGAAAACACTTTTCCAGACAACGCAATCCATCTAAAATATCTGCAGGAGTCATATTTAAACTTTGTCCAAACTTCTCAAACGTCTGAATGAATGTGCTGTTTCTTCCATTTCACCCACTTTTTGGGAGATCTTTATGATTGGGTTTCACAAGCTGAGGTGTCTTGAGTAAGAGTGATTTGCTGTTGTTATAATTGACAGCAGAGAGCTTTAGGTAGCCTCCTTAAAACATGCTTTAATGAAGACCAGGTGTGTTTTAGGTTTTTGTTAGTAATACTAGTATTTCAACAGAAACTCTGAACAGGACATTAAGGCAGAGTGCGGAATGGGCTGTGAAGATGCGAACAAACGTGCAAAGCAGAGTTTGCCAATGGTAATGCTGGAATGCCTGGTTTTACTGACTTTACATATGTTAAATAGATCAGTTAACTGAAATGCATTAAAAAAACTCATCCCAAAACAGCAAGTGTATTTTCACAAAATTGGTTGTTTAACCTTGCTGTTCAAAATAGTCTCACTGTGCATCTTATTGGAAAAGCTGAACTTTGATGTACTGTTTGTTTGTATTTTAGAATTTAATACTCGTAACAGCTTATCAATAAAATACACTAGAGAGTGGAAAAACTCCTAGACAAGGAAAAAGACAGACACACAACAGGACAGTTCTGAGACAATTACCGGAAAGCCAGCTCGTCCAGGAGGACCCTGAAAAAGGGTGAGAGAGATGGGTACAAAAATAAAGAAAGAACCTGTCATCAATCAAACATCCCAACACCCAGCCAAACCATAATAAAATTCTAAATTCATCAGTCTGTTTTATATTACAGGAGATTCAAAATTAGATAAGAGTCTTCAAATTACATTGTGATTTCACTGCGGTAAGGCCTGAATGTGCTAATGGAATGCAAGAGCACTCCACAAACAGTGAAAACATGCAAACACTCCAATACTGTAAAACTGGCATCTGAAATCTTTTTTACATAACACTGCTTTAAGTTGATATGCACCATTTCCATTACTAAGAATAAAACTGGAAACCAAACGCTAAACTAAACACTAAACACTGTGATTTTACTGTGGGTTTTTATATCAACATGTATACCACGCTGATTTCAGATGCACACACATACAAAAAGCATATCACAGATTGTGTGGTCATGCAGGCAGGGGGTTTTTTATTACCCTTAATTTTATATTCATTCCTGTCCTACCAGAAACCTATTTAACCAATGTTATTTCATATGAAAAAAGAAAGATATCCAGACTCCTGCTGTTATTTTCCTTCTAATATGTGGGCTTGTGAGATTCTACGTCATTACAGCCAAAACTTGATGTTACATCACTGAAATGGAAATATTCTTTTCATGATTGAAAGCCATCATGGGACATAGTGGTCATAGATTATTCAACCCTGAGAGTGTTTGTGTCTTATTCTTGGCCTGCTGTTGAGAAAGGGAAGTCATTTATCAAGACTCGGTCAGAGAGTAAACTGTTAGGGAGACAAAAACATCCTTTTGGATCGGCTCTTTGATCTTCCCATCATCCATTCAGAAGTAACAGATTGAATTCAGCCATAAACTGTAGAATTGACTCAGTAATTCATATTAAACATGCCTTTTATAGCTTGACAAGCTATAAGCCATTTATAAACTGCAGAGAAGTTTTGTAGTATCATCATATTGATGCGTCTCTGAGAGATCATATTGCTATCCTGGTTGGGCGTAACCGAAATGAGAGTGGAACTCTGTGATATAGGCGTTTAACAATCACAATCCCCAGAAACAGAGGCCAGTTTTTGGTCTAACATTATGTTACCTGCTACCGAGGTACCCCTTCTTAACTCAAATGCAATGCCAGAACTGTATTTTTTTCTGATTTGGGCTTAAAAACAACTACTCAGCCACTTCACTTTAATGTAAACAGGCTGTAGATTAGATTAAATTTAGAGACACTAAAGGTACTTGTCGCTTTGGAGGAATTCTTAAAAGACATTCTAAAACTTCTTAAAGTTTCTGCAGTCAACAATGTGTAAAATCGTGAGCCCTTAACCACCAGAGGAACCCTTGAAGAACCTTTTCTCCTGTATTTCTCTCATTTCTAAAATTTCTACAAATTTTCTGAAAGAGTGTACTTAGGTACAATTAACTTTTAGTTAAATATTGATTAAAAACTGGCTGAATTGTTGTTGTTGTTGTTGTTTGTATAAAATAAATAAATAAATAAGCAAACATCTAACTAACTAAATAAATATATAATACAAATAAAAAAGAATTCAGTTGAGGTAGATTAATTACTTGACATTATGCTCAGAACATTGAATAATTAACAGAATCATCATAATAAATATATATATATATATATATATTTTATTTTTTTTTTGTTTGTTTGTTTTTGTTTTTTTTACAGTGCAGTGCTCTTTGCTAAGTTTCCACCTGTGCCAATTGACACCGAAATATGAAGAACATATTGTGCAATTATCTTATGCCTCTCATATTTTTGCACTTGCACCATGATCATGAAAATAGAGGCCCTTGTATAAATCTAGTAAGATGTATCTCTATTCAGAATACAGGCAAGGTTCTGATGCTGCAGAGGTGTAGGTCTGTTAATAACTTATTTAAGGGTTATTTATGACAGATCATGATGAGTATATACAAGCTCTGAAAAAAGGAGTGTGAGAGAGAGAACAGTGATGTAAGTTAGAAAGTATGTGTGTAACAAAATGCCTAAGAGAAGAAAGAAAGTTGTTAGTCACACAATGAGAAGGAGAGATCAACACTGTGCCTGTGTGTGTGTGTGTGTGTGTGTGTGTGTGTGTGTGTGTGTGTAGCCTGCTTTGAGGCTTAAAACCAGATGCTGAGTAGGAAAAGGCCACCAATGGCTTCTGGGCACATCTCAGACTGGCCAAGAGATGTGTCTGGCAAGGTCAAAGGTCAGCTACCGGAAAAGAGCCCCTCATTTGTGCTACACGGTAGCAGCACACATGTGGCTCTCATTACTGCTACAGTTCTTCTGGGGGAATGATTAGGTTCCCCACAGGGGCTGAGGGGTTACAGTACCACCACGCTCAATGGTAACAGTGAGACCTTAAACATCCAGACATTCACTTCCAGTGAAATACATCAGACTGAAGTAAATCCTCCTATTTTTTAAGCACAGAACGGTGGGGATCAATTTTTCTTCACTAGATTTATATCACGCAAACCTTTAATGCAGCTGCTGGAATATGAATTGTGTAATGATAAGATTTTCTTGGTCAATCCTTTAATGAGGAAAAAGTCCTGGATAAGCGCTCTCTAACTACTGTAGCTCTAGTATGGGATTTTAGATCAACAGCATTCACATTTTACAGCATTTTACCATTTAGCATTCATGTCACTCTTCTTGCAGACTTATGTTTGTATTAATCTACTTACTGAAAAAAGGGTACTTGACAACTTATATAAAAATGACTTGTTTCTGAAACAAAGAGTGGCATTTTGGGCTCGAAGTAAATACACCCAATAGGCTGCCTTAAAATATGCTATTTAAATGATGAGAGGTTTTGTAATAATGTGCATAAATTTAGGCTCACGTCTGCTTTGAACAGGATACGATTTTGGACATGTGCAGACTTTAATGGTTGTGAGCTGGTGATGCTTAAAAGCTATGTTGAACTAGTCCTGCCTCACACACAGCTAAAGGCCGTGACCATGTTAGCTGACCTGTAAAGAATGAGAAACAATTATGTATATAAACCCATCAAAGTGTTCACTTTCAACAGGAAATGGTAAATTTCTAGACGTTGTAGAATTGAAATCACACCTGTAACTGTGTTATGCTAACTTACTTGTGTAAATGTTGGTCTAGACCCTCACCTCCCTGCTCAGTATGATCACTCGTGCGCCATAGTAGTAGATCAGCACGAAGCCGACAACCTAAGAGCTGAAACCATCCATCACTCCAGAGGAGTGTTTGATTGTTTCCAACCACGTCTGAAAACAAACACTGCACTTGTCACATGGCCTCTGATTGCCAATTACTCACGCCTGACACTGAAAGACCTCACGGCGGCTTGTTATTTTGAGCATATGACTTGCTGGTGATTACAAAATTAGCCATATGCATATTCAGTAACCAGACTGCGTCCTTACTTATTTTGTGTTATACTCCAGTGCTGATGAATTCTTGAATCTCACAGTGTTCAATAATTTTCTATTACAGCATAGAAATCTTTGTCAGTATTTTCATCTGTAACATGAATAATCTAATAATAATAAGCTAAGTTAATAATAAGTTATATACTAAGTTAATAATAAAAGTTAATACTAAGTTAATAATAAGTAATAATAAGTTAGTGCAATTGTTGGCACACTGCTGTGGAATAAGAAGAATAAAACACTTGTGCTGTTATAGGAAAATTATCCACTTCATTCAGGTAACACCACACACATCATCACATTCTAAAGTGTTTTATTCCTTAATTTCAGTAACTTTAGCTTAGTTATTATTTAGAATGTGATTTTGCCTCCTTGTGCTATTAATAATGTGTGCATGGGATTCTTTTTTTTTCATTGTCTTTCCATTAACTGCACACTTTCCTACATCAAGGTAAAATCTATGGTGTTGATTCAGTGTGGTTTTTTTTTCTTAAAAAGACCTGAATATTTTATGCTACTCCATGGAAAGATATAAGCATTACTGTTTGCACAAGTGAGAGTTCAAACACTGTCGTATTTCAAATGCTATTTTTTGAGTAAATGTTCTTTTTGAGTAGTTTTACTTAATACGTTTACAGTTTAAAGTTTACATTTCTGCATGTGTATTTGAGCTCTTCCAGTGTCTTAAGGCTGCCCTTTCATTATGTCTGTGGTCACTGTTATATCATTAATCACTGCCAGGGCTTAGAGGAGGAGCTTGACCTTCAGTCTCTAAAAGCATGGAAGCAGCTGTCCCTAACCACACCTAATTTTAGTCAATACCACCTCTCCTCTGATCTCCTCTCCTCATAAAGGTATCCTACACTCTCACACCAATGCTCAGCAAAGTCAATATAACAATGCTTGTATTTATCAGCTTGAGTTAATGACTATGCCTATTAATGTTCAGCTTTATTTCGCACTCATAAGGTATACAGGATGTATAGACATTTCATTCTTAGCCATGCTTCCTGGCTCTCCCGGACAATGAAAATGAAAAATAAAAATAAATGTGGAGGCTAAGCAGGGCCAAAATCCTGTGCTCACTGTGTGTGACATGCAGGTGACGCTCAAACTATAATCCACAGACGAGGACTGTGGTTTTGTAATGGTGGTTAAAAGGTCTGAATGTGTCCTGCTGCTTTATCACACATATAAAGTCCACACGTTTTCTCTCCTTTCATCTGCTTAACCCTTTACTGCCTTGCATTTTTGAGATTTATTATGCAGCAGGAAGACATACATTTTTAGAAAAAATGATTTCTTTGTTCCTTTAAGATTTCTATACGGTTGTCCCTTTGTAGGAAGCTTTACAAGGTCTACATAGAACCCTACAACAGAGTGGTTCCTTATCAGAAAATCCCCCAAACGTTTTTGTTGGAAAATTATACAAAGAAACTACGAAACAATTAAAGAAAGAACATATTAAATGTAGTTTGCTTTTTATATCCAAATGTATGTAAAGATGACAAGGTGGCTTGTGACACAACATGCTAGCTCATCTTCTCACACACAAACACATACACACACACACACACACACAGAGCACAGCACAGCACAGCACAGCACACAGAAACAGACACTAGAAAAAGTTTGAATCATTTTACCACAATCCAGGCAACATAGGCAACAGGTCTATTGTACTTACAGGAGGTCCTGCAAAAGAGAGAAAAAAAGAGAGATTGGAGTTAGTCATATGCAATAACAAATAAATTTGGACATTAAAAAGGCTCAACGAATCAGTCTAGTTGTGGTTCAGTGTTAGTTTTTGGGAAACTGAAACCTAGTCCTGCCAAACTAACACTGTTGGGTAAACAAGCACGGCCCTTAATCCTCATCTGCTCAGCTTGATTTTTTGTCACTTTGGATAAAAGCATCTGCAAAATGAATGAGTGTAAATGTAAATGAGTTTAACAACCCTAGACACTTTACCCCTTGATGTCAGCTAGTACTATATATGACCTGTATAAACTAATACTTGATGACTCTGAATAGCTACACAGCATGCCTTGGCCATGCTCTCTGTCACTACAGGTGCAATCAGTGCATCCCTGATGACTCTTTTTATCCCTCTCAGTCTAAGACACTCAGAGGAAAGCTGTAGGGAAGGTAAACATCTTCTGTACTGAGTCACACTGTTGGCTCTGCACATAAATAAAGCAGTTTAATTTCAGAGCTGTGTTTATAAAGTAGTAGATCACACGCCTGATGTCAGTGCCCGTCAAGAGATCCAGCTGTTTTTTCTGGCAGTGTGTTAGTAAGTCTTAAACACTGCTGACAGCAGAGGGGGAGGCGGAGGCTTGTGTACCACAGCACACTACTGGGATATAGTTATCATGCACTGCACTTAAAGTGAAAACTCTAACTACTTTATCACAAAAGTAGTACTTTTGCAGCTGTGGCTTATCGCATTTAATTCTACAGTCACTACACTGCTGCTGTATTCCTTAGAACACTCAGCATGTCTGTGCACACACATACAAAAGTATCATCGCACAGTAGACGATGGTAATATTCGGACTACTACAGAAAACAGTATTACTAATCCCAAAATGCAGAGCATTTTAATCTAATTTCAAGGGATTAACATATCATATGTACGGCATTAGGGGCTGATAAAACATAAATTCTTTTAAATGCAATTTAGTTAGCATCAAGGCAGTTATTTATATACTGGTATATTGCAAATCTTGTCATAGACAAAAGTGAAAATCATGTATGACAAATAAATACCCCATGTCAAATAAAATTATTCAGATGATTTCTTCAAGAACTCATTCAGCCATCAGTCTGGAAAACTGAACAAGCCCAAACTAATCCATCAAACAGTTTGTGAAAGGCAGCTATTTTTTCTGAAGGTAAATGATTATATCAAGCTGTTTTCCTTTAGGCAGAATGCATAAGGACAGAATAATAGATCCCTTTCCAAGCTGCTTATGTTTAAAATAGCATGAAAATGGAAGTTGGCGTATGACAGCTTTGCTTTTAAATGGCCCAAAGAAGAAAAAGGACACAGACACGGCCATGAACCCCAGGCGTAATGGAGATAAATTGAATGAGAAATGTAAAGAAATTACCTGTAACTAAAAGTCAACTGACCTAAGAGACACTGATGTATGTCTCCTACATCTGTGTAGGAAAACATCTCAGGCTAGTATAATGTCCTCCAGTGAAAAAGAAGAAAAATTCTGACCAGTCCTTCCCGTAATTTAGACATGCAATAACTAAGGCAGGGATAAGTAATGACACATTTACAACAGTGACAAACCTTTCCTATGGGTCTATGATTTATTCTTTCCTTTACTATTTTAAGAGCCCTGTGTTTTTCTAGTAATTAGAGGAGATACTTATCAAAACTGCTGAGAAGTGGCAAGTGGTATTTTTGTAGAAAATGCCAGAATGGATCACACAAGAAATCTGTCTGAGGCAATTAAAAAATTGCCTAATCTGGTCAAATAAGAATAGGCAGTGTATTGAGACCAATTAGAAGTCATTAGAGATGATAAGGTACAGTCCTATGTTGCCATACTGATCCTGAGTCATTCCAAAGTAATGAAATATGTTGACATCATGAAAGGATAATATACTCAAAGCCTCCATAAAACTGTACACTTTACAAAGAATAGCTTATTGACAAAAAAGATTTACAACCTGATTTAGTAAAGGTTTGCATGTGTAAAAACCTACAAAAGAAAGCAAAGTAACTTCCTAATAGGATTGCATGGGGAAATTAATATGACTGAAGAGCAGCTGTTAAGTTGGCACAAGTCTGTTTCCACAATTATGTCACCAAAATGATCACAGTACCTCAAAAATATTTTTGTAAATTATGACTCATTCATATTTTAAATATTCCATGATTGGACACAGGATTCAACACAGGATTCAACAAGAGTGAAAAGATTTTAATGCATATGTTATGACATCCCTCACTGCCTTATACTGTGATACAATTACAGACAATGTGACAAGTTTCATTTTCACTCTTTTGGTAGTGTCTTTGAAATGTAGTTAAAGTTCTGAGTTGTGAGAACAACTAGCGCATTCTAAAATTTCATTTGAATATTGTTTTACATTCTTTGATTGGGATCTTATTAAATTAGGGCCTTCTAATTTGGGCACAACTCCTTTCTTAAATAAATATAGTTTCATTTGTGCAATGTAATTTACAGACGAGAAATGTTCTGCCACAGACCATAGGCCTATGTGGACTTACTAAATTATTCAGAAGGCATTTTCACACTCCTTAAACCAGACTGGGAATGTATTTAATCAGACCAGGCATCAGAATTATTTACCCCCTGCCTGAAGCCATATCTTCACACCCAGCGGGAGCAACAGCACAGTGTGGTATGAGCAATAAAAATGTTTGTCAGTCTATCAGCGGAAAAAACTTTAATGCTGTTGGACAAAAAAACCAAAAAACAAGCTAAAAACAAAATAAGCACAGACGCATGATCAACCGGAAGCAAAAAGCAGAGAACCTTCTAAGAATGATTGGCAGTGATAACAGTGGCTGGCACGAGTAGCCATTTTGGTGTAGAGTCAGGCCACTGAGGTCAGAGGAGTGGCGGCCATGAAAGGTGAAACCCTATATACAAGCATGTGGAAGTGTATACTCAGATTCCTGACACATTCTGGGCTTGCTACCACTTCCTGTTCTGCTGGGTTGCTCTGGGACATCTATAGACAACCTTCGTCAAAAGGCACATCAAGCACTGGCTTTAAATATACTGCATATGAAGGTGTCTGCAGGAATCCTGTTCAAATGTGTTTCTCTGTTTACTGTGAATTGCTGAACATTCAGTTTATTGCATATGCTTCTGTAAACATATATTAAATATTTATAATGTACCGAACAATTTAAATGTTCTCCTTGCTCCAGTATTTTGCAACCAGTTTGCAACCACCTGTTGCCACATTTTCTTCTTATGCAAAGTGATGTACATAGAGGAAGAGGCCATCTGAAATTGTTACACATGAATACGAGAACCTTCTGCCTTCAATCTGTCCATAATGGCAAAAGAAAATTCCTAAGCCATTTGATGCCTTACATAGGCCACATTTCTTTTCAAGACATGGCTTTACAATTTGCAATATTAAAAAAATATATATATATATATATATGGATTTAAAAAATTAAATGTCTGTATAATATGAGGAATCTATTCATTTTTCATCGGTAACACAACATGGGCAACACTCTAGGTGGCCCAGACCAAATGGGACACCATCTTGAGAACATCTAATTCCCACTCCAGAGATGCTGGAATTCTATACCACAAAATACCCAAGCTCTCCTTCCCACCAATACTCCTCTTATCCTGGGCCAGTCTCTCAGATTCCCCTCTCCTCTGAAAGCCCCTTTAAAGACACCACACCAGCCAAGAACACATGTGTCATCTTTCCAACTTATGCATTGTAAGCATAGTACAGGAATGTCACAGCAGTGGGGAAGATAGGAACCTTAATAAAACACTTGGCCTGGGGCTCTGTTGGCATGGAGAAAGTGCTATGATGTTTCTCTAACTTCAGATCAAAGGTTTTGCAAAACACTGACTTACCCAGAACATAAAAAACATTGCAAAAAGTTAAAATGTCTTGCATTTATCTAACATTTCTCATTATGACATTACGATAAAAACAAATATAATATTATTCTGCATATTTCTAGATATTTCTTTTCAAATTTTCAGCTTGAAATGGCCTTGAGATATTGAAAGATATCTAAAAAATAAGCAGAATTATCTGCCTTTAAGAACAGGCCAGTGTCAATACTGAAATAAAACAAATGCCTAGCAATATGGTGAATAATCTTATATTGATTTTTATTAAAATCCTACACTATATGACCATAAGTTTGTGGACACCTGACCATCACACCGATATGTGGGCCTTCCAAAAACTCTTGCCACAAGTTGTATTGTAAGCAGACAACTGTCGGGAGTATCTTTATATGCTGTAGCACTAAGATTTCCCTTCACTGGAATTAAAGGGCCCAAATACGTGTCATTATGACAATGCCCCTGTGCACAAAGTGCACAAATGTCCATGAAGACATGGTTTGCCAGGAACACGAGTAGCCCGATCCTTGACCTCAACCCCACTGAACACCTTTTGGATGAATTGGAATGAAGACTACTCAAAAGGCCTTCTCACTTGACATCATTGCTTGACCTCATTAATGCTCTTGTGACTGAATGAGCATAAATCCCCACAGCCACACTAAAAAAAATCTAATGGAAAGCCTTCCCAGAGGAGTGGTAACTGTTATAAGAGCTAAGGGTGGACCAACTGTGTTAATGCCTATGGTTTTGGAATAGGCACACATGGGTGTAATGGTCAGATGTCCACATATTTTTATATATACATATACTGTATAATGATTAATATTTGATAAATGTATCTATAATTGTCTGAGTTTTTTGTACATTTTTTAAACTCTAGTTTATCATTCTTAGGTTTGTTGTCAAAGCCACAGGGTTCTCAAAATGGCTACAGTATGGTCACCAGTTAGACACCTTCCGTTACCTCTTCTACTCTTGTGCATCATTATTTTGGCGTAACATCTTCTGTGGAGTTTTAGTTAACTTATATAATAAGCCTTCTTTTAGCCAAGTGTGTTTAAACACTGTGTGAGGGTGTATTGAACACTTTAAAAATGAACTTTCATGGTGTTTCACATATTTTATATAGAGGCTTGTTAAATATACATTTCCAAATAAAAATACTTTTATGTGACCCTTCTAGAAAGCTGAGGATATGCAATGACTTTCTGGAAAAAAGGGGTACCATTCTCCATGCACCTCTTTTATCCTCATGGAGCCAATAATCTGTAAACAAAAGCCATATCAGGTTGACATATTTTCACAAAAAAACTCAAGTAGACAGAAGCCAACAGTCCATCATCCACAATTGTCCCATAGGCAGGTCAAGTCAGGTAACTCACCACACAAAGTCATTTTCACTTACTGTTATGCCTCCTCTGTGCTGGCATAATAAAATGAAAATGTGCAAATAGGGAACCACAGTAGCCAGCAATGCTATAAAACAACTTCTGTAATCCAAAAGAAATGGTTCCACTTGTCTATGCAGTTCCAATGATCATTCCATTTGTTTCTCAGGGTTATTAGTAGCACTATATTTCTCTGCATTTTTTTTATCTTGTGTCAGTTGCAGCTTTTCTCAAAAGTCCAGAAGATTGAAGTTACATTCACATATTGCAATCTTTCAGGCTCATTTGTGGAAAGAGAGAGATTGAAATATTTTCCCAAACAGCCCTGCGAGATGAAGAACTGAGCCACTAAGCCTGAGATTAAATAATTACAGCAAGGTTCTTACAGATCACCACAAAGACCCCATTGTGGTGGTGCCAGAAAAGCCACTATTAACCTGACTTTACCATCATTCTCCCAAATTGCCCTCAGGAGAAAAAAGTATACTTTAAAAATCTGACCACCGTTTCCAGTCTATTAGGAAGAAAAGCTTCCTACTCCTATCCATTGAAATGATTCGTGAGCACATAAATCTTAATTTTTTTTCTGTTAAAAATTAGATTGAGGCCCCAAGAAATGTATTCACAATTGCAGGTCTATGGTATGTCCAGAATCCAGCAATGGCGCCTGCACAGGAACACCTATCGTTATTCTGTAATCCAATTTTCACATGACTGCATCTGTTAACACCACATCACACAGTCCACATGTCCAGTGAATGGATGTTCCAGAGATTCAAAGAAACGGTGCTGGGAAAGGGAATGGTGCTGCTTCAAACGCCAGCTTGCCTTTCATTGAGTTATGATGTACTATAAAAGTGTGGGTAGACTTCACTATTATGCACAGGGTTTAATAAGAGCTTGTTCTGACTTCACGTCCTTCGATGAACTGACTTGAACTGAAATGCAACAATTCACTCGGGTTGATATGGTAAGCTCTCCACTTTAATTGGGTCCTGCTTGGTGAATCAACAACACAAAAGAAATAGTCAGGAACTGAGCAGAGAGTTCGACTTCATTATCAGAAAAACAGCACACTTTGAAGTGACAAGAGTATCAACAGAGACCCAGGGAGAAATACCTTCCCACTTTTTATCCACACACAACAAGAAAATCCTTAGTTACAGGCCCTGAGATCAGCTACTCTATCACAAATAAAATTCAGAGTTAAAAGAGGAGGGTTGCATTAACACCTACTATATCCTGCACATGTGTAAGATATTACACTTTAGCAGCTACTCTGCCCGGAGCTTGAAGCGAAAAGGCTGCAGGTACAGACTATAAGAAACATACATACTTTATGCATATAGAATGGAGCAGAGTGAAAGTCAAAACATTCTCCACCAAGCTAACCTGAAGACCTTTGTGGTCTCACACTGGTGTTTGCATAGCTTCAAATACCTGATGTAACTGAGATAGCTTCAAGCAACATTTATGGCTTAAAACTATCCCGTGTTAACTTGGCTCTCTGCCCAAGAAGCTGGATGATTGAAAGGATTCAGAAAGAAACGGAAACAGTAAATTGACAGAATATGGACAGTATAGTTTGTGATGCAGTATTATTCCAGTTCTTATTTCATGCTCCCTGCTTAAACAATGTGGAAACGAATATGACTTTATCCAGTAACTGAGAATGGGGAAGTTACATCAGAAGCCATCCAAGAGGGTCAGGGTCTACCACAATTTGGTGATGTCCCTGCATCAACATGGTTACTAATCTAGTAATTAAGGTGTCTTGATACTCTAATGAAATGAAGAGTTTCAGGATGAAATTATTGACCTCAATCTATAACTCTTATTCACAATAAAGATAAGGCCTTGGAACAGCCTGGGACATGAAGGAGTCATGCTTTTCCTACACACACACACACACACACGCGCGCACGCGCGCGCGCACACACACACACACACACACACACACACACACACACACACACAGACCCATTGCTTGCATAACAAACACATTGCTTATGGAAGACAAATGGCTGCCTAGATAAGGTTAAAACAACATCTAAACTGCAGCAGGACAGAAAGGTTTTACACTTACAAATTAGATCTGTGGTGTTTTATTGTTCTGCTACAGAAATCCTAATTGCCATGTCCATATTTGTAAGGCCATCTTTAACCCCTGTATTTATGTTGGGAGGGTGATAAAAGACATGATTAGTGCTCTTGTTTTGAAACAGATTTCGCGGGGGTGGGTGGGGGGTGTTATGCGGAATCCCCCTTAAAAGTAAAGAAAGCACACAACACAGTCCATCAGCAAAAGAAAAAAATCACTCACGTTATAAGAGACTGCTGAGAAATGAAACACCAATCAGTCTTCCATATAATCCAGCCTTTTTATAGCTTAAATGTGCTCATGACGAAATTCATACATACCCCAAAACAGGATGAAGTCAGACAAATCTGTTAATGAGTTTTGTCAGATCAGTTAAATGAAAGACAACAGATGTAGGGACATCTCAGAGGATCGCCAAGCTGAGGGCCAAGCCACCTACAATTTGCATTCAAATACTGTGGCCCAGAGCATAAAAAAGGTGATATGGTGCTTAGGGAGCATATCTCTACTACAATTACGTTACTGAGAGAAAAGGGCGGCACACTGCCATGACAAGAGTTATTAAAACAGAAGCTTGATGAGCAGACTTCAGTGGCATTGCTGAAATAAACGTTGAGCACCTTGATGCTTTTACCATGTGTGTTCCAGAGTGGGCATATGGCCAAGAGCACTCTACACATCATTGCTGGTATTAAAAGTGCCTATCAAATGAGGGCTGCCGGCTGGCTGATTGCAAAACCAGAGCTGTTGGAATAAACATTACACAGTCACTAAAGTGTTAAAAGAGCTGCACGTTCTCAGTCCTGCTGGGGAGCAGGAGGGCGGTCAAATGGAGAGTTACTGGGCAGAATGACCAATGCAATGTATTTATGATTGTAAGTATTTTTTCTTGTATTTTTCTTAATTGTAAATCGCTTTGGATAAAAGCATCTGCTAAGTGAATAAATGTAAATGTAAATGTAAGTATTTTTATAATGAGTAAAAAAGTGAGCGTGGATTACAATCTCCTGCAATGGTTTTTAGCTATCTATCCGTCTCTCCTGTGAGGGAGTACACACTCCTTTTCATGTGATGTGACACTTGGATCAGAGCCTGAGTCAAGGTGTCCCTTCAGCTCTGAGAAGAGAACAATGAGCCTTTGTCTACAGGAATCTCAGATGGTGCTTCTTTTGACAGTTGAAATTCTGTGCCATTCAAGTATCAGAAGGGTGTTAAAATAATGCAAGTCACTCCACCAATCTTCTTTTTCTATTAAGCAGCTTTCTCTTCTACACTGTTTCCTGTGTGCACTACACTACTTTTATTTTCTTGATTGCTCAAGTTTAGCTACATTCCGGATCAGCATCATTGAACAACTGTCAAGCAGGCAGGTCCTTATTATCTGAGAACTGAGCTAACTGTTGCTTAATGGCAGTAAAGCAAAGCAATATTTTTTCTGGTGAGAACTGTAGTAAATATTTGACTGAACAATCAAAAGTTTTTTCCTTTAACCTAACGTGAATCAAGAGTTCCAGTAGCATTTTTTTTGTTCCTAATATTTAAAATCTTCTGCATTTAAATCTTCTATTTGAAGCCACAGACCATTGCTTAGTCACCCATTAGAAAAAAAGGGGTCTGCCCTCAATCAGACACTACAAGCCCATCTAACAGTGTAGCAAAATAAACCCAGACTTGTTGACAGATGATACATCCACACAAAAGGCAAACTGGACTAAAAAGAAAAATCACATGAAAGTATCAAGTTTCCTTAAGATGAGAGAAACAGACTTGACCTCGAACACTGAGTTCCATCCAAAAACGTTAAGGTATGAAGGACACATGCACATTCATTCATTTCCCAAACCCAAAGACAACGAATGTTCTTCCACAGCCTCTGCTGCACAATCTGTCTGAGAAAACTCAAACTACAACAAAAATAATCAAACTCAAACAAGGTACAATCTGCTTGTAAATTGTTGCTGCTATGTCCAGTGAACCTGTAAAGCTTAGTCTGAGACTGTTGCTGCAGTATACCAAGAACATTTTCAAAACACTTCTTAATTACAGCTCAAAACAATCCATAGTGACACAAACGCCAGTGTCCTAGACCTGGAGTGTCACACTATGGTTGTGTTACACAGGCAGAGTACAAATCTGCCATTTTCAGTACAGAAAATAATCTGTCAATCCGCTCATATTAACTACTGGAATGTCAGCCAGATTTGTCATCAAATCACATGATTAAACTACAAGATAGGGTGAGGTCAATGACGCAGGAATTCATCAGATCCAGATCTGGTCAGAATGTAAAATTAAAGGAAACAGCAACAAATTAATGTGTTTATGCCTGTGTGCTGTGTTTGATTCACATTACCAGATAGATGTCATCTAGAGGAAGCATTTGAGAAATGTGTTTTGGAGCTCTGTTCATTTCCTACATTCAGGAAGCTTCAATCCTGATCACAACTTCCAAAAATCCCGGGAACACAACAAACGAGAAAAAACGGAATCCTCCCAATCCAAAATGTTCTCTGTCTTTTCACTTCTGTGTTATTTATCACTTGTTTCTTCTATTACTCTGAGTGAAGTGTGATGAGAAGTACGCCTGCGTTCTTTAATGCCGCTTTAGTTCACTATGAATTCAAGCAGAGTCCAACTTCTCTTCATCACCCTACACCACTGCATTCCAGACTAGGCCCTGGAATCCAAACACTCTGTCTCCCCTGAAGCATAAACTACACTGGCCTATAGAGAGCCACTCCAGCCCCCTTACTCCAGTAAGCTCACGGTGTGGACTCAAGTTTTAGTCGGTGCACCTCAAGATCCACCTCAGGACTCGACATGTGCATTCTGAGATGCTATCCTGCTCACCACAATTGTACAGAGTGGTTATCAGAGTTACTATAGCCTTTCTGTCAGCTCAGATGACCGTTCTCATTAACAAGGCGGATGTGCACTGGATATTTATCTTTAATGCACCATTCTGAGTCAACTCTAGAGAGTAGGTAATCCCAACAGTTTCTGAAATACTCAAACCAGCCTGTCTTGTACACACAATCATGCCACGGTCAAAATCACTGAGATCACATATTTTTTTACCGTTCTGATGGGTGATGTAAACATTACCTGAAGCTGCTCGTCTGCATCTGCATTTTATGCACTGCACTGATTAGATAATTGAATGAGTAGTTTTACAGATGTTCCTAATAAAGTGCTCATTGAGTGTATAGTCATTCTTTTTTTATATATATTTACATTTTTGTGGCATTTGGCAGATGACCTTATCCAGAGTGACTTACATTTTTCTCATCTATACATCTTAACAGTTGAGGGTTAAGGGCCATGCTCAAGTGCCCAACAGTGGCAGCTTGGCGGTTCTGGGGTTTGAACTCACGACCTTCCAATTGGTAGTACTTAAAAACAAACATGGAGCAGGCCTCTTGTTTGGCTTGCATAGTTTTGACCAGAGCATATGGCCTTTCTCTCATTCAGCAGCAGTATCCTGGAATGTTGTGCACAAGAAATAAATGCTTGCCCCCAAGGCATTTCAACATCGGAGGAAGTCAGCAAGCTCGTTCTGGAAAACAAATGACCTGCTTTGTCACTCATCCAAAAGTGTCTTTGAGCCTCTCCAAGCCTAAATAGCAGACATTAGGCCTCCATAATCCCCACCCCAATTACCTCTGCTAAATGCAAATCTTTATTACAATCTAACTGGATGGTATTCCAGAATCAACATTTCTAATGGAAAAATGTGCTTTCATGAGATTTGACTCATGAGCTCACACTTTCCTTCATCCAAATAATAAAACTAAATGTATAGTGAGAAATAAATTTCATATAAATAATCCATATACTGAGCTGAAATTCCTAAAATTCCTAATAAGATTAATTTATAAGCTCTTCAACATAGCAATAAGTGTGTGTGTGTGTGTGTGTGTGTGTGTGTGTGTGTGTGTGTGTGTGTGTGTGTGTGTGTGTGTGTGTGTGTG
>JAOUWY010000062.1:17002075-17022964 GCA_025728095.1 Prietella phreatophila | reverse complement strand
TAGACTGATCATTTCTTTGTCAGTGGGCAAACGTACAAAATCAGCAGGGGATCAAATACTTCTTTCCCTCACTGTAGGTCATATATAAGTCCTTGACCTCCACTGAGTCCACATTATTTTAGAGTTGTAGTTCTTCAGTATAGGTAAGGTGTTAATGTGCATCCTTATAATGTCTTGATTTGGACTAAAAAATGAAAAAAAAATCTAATATTGTTGAAAACAATCAAATTCAGATTAAATTAATATGTCTTAAGCATTATCCTCAGGTGACAAAATCTTTTCATGGGTCATAAATAGTATGAGCACAACAATTCAACTAAGCAATTATGTTTCATAGGAAAAGGAAATTAAACCAAAGAGGAAATTGTAAAATCCAATTCACAAAATCAAACCCTGATGTGGACATAACAGATGAAGATAAGTCAGCTAGGTACGGCATTCTCATGCACAGACATCTGGTTTAGTCTTTATTCACATAAGGATAGCATTGATGGCAAGGTTTTAAGCCAGGAATCTGATTCCTTCATTACTTTGCCCTTACCTTCAAGTCTTTTTATTTCAAGCAGAAAGGTTCTCCATTTATGTGATGACTTTTACCATGTACTCTTGCCCTGACCATGTTGTTAGCAAGGCCCAGAATCATGTGAGCTACTGAGAAACTCAAGACCCTGAAGAATAATTATCTTCAAATTTAACAGCATTTATTGCTGATGTTTCACAGCGATTGAGAAACTTTGTCAAGGCTCACAGCAATCACTTGAAAATGACATTTTATGAAGTCGCCACAATGATGGTCACGGTGGTGCAATTCATGTTTTTTTTTTTGTAATGGCTATATGGTTGGAAAGATTCTATCACTTCTGTCCAATATAAAATTTCATCTGAGGCTGTTCGTTTACCAGAAATTAGTGGTTGATGCAAAGCAGATGGGTTTCTGTTCAAGCACAGTTTCACAGAGAGACATACAAATTCGAGTCTCTAATGGTGCTTAATAACATACAGACTTTAACAGACCTCTTTTACACTGCATAAAGAGCCCCTGGAAATGTCAGGGCAATTTTGCAATGCTTTAAAGGTTGTGGTTCACCTATGGAGGGGGACCTGTTCCTTTCTGAGGGACCGGCAACATCCTTTACCACCAGAACGTTTGAGCCCATAATTAGACTTGGACTCCAAAAGGTGATACATGACCTTCTGAAATGAGCTACTACAATTCCAACTACCAGGGCTGCTGTGCTCAGTGACAAAAATACTCCGGAGGGAGATTTTTTTCCTACTTTCAGATTCAATATAAAGTGTTGTTTTTGGCAGTCAGCCCAGAGCTGTTAACATAAGAACGGTCTCCCTCAGAGCAGCGGACAACAGTGTGTGCTCTGATACCCACAGGAAGTCTGCTGCAAGCAAGGGGCCTGTTCAGACCATGCCAACACACACTGCTTCACATGAAGCTGAAGCCAGGGCCTACACATAATATCAGTAAGATGGCTCTGCTTTAAAGATATAATTATGGATAAAAGCTTATAACCTCACCAGATTCTGTTTTGCATTGCTTAGTGGGACAGTTTGCTTTAGTGGTCGATTGTGTTGCATCCTTCAATTTGAACTTTTTCTCAGAAGCATGCAATTCAGTTAAGTCAGAAGAAATATATACAAATTTTGCTTAAGATTGGTTGTCCAGTTAGTTTTAGCTGATTATCGAACTGTAAACTAATTGGACGGTCTTTTTAAAATTTTAAATGTTAAACATTCAACTGTATGTCAACAATATCTCTAACTTAAAAAGTGTTTCGAACACACATGACTGGGTTGCAATGTCCAGGTTGCAATTGGATGAACAATTTAAAACCATTTAATGCATCATTTACTCTAGTGAGTAATGGAACCATCCTCTTCAAATCATGGTAAAAATTACCACATATCTGCTATCGGCATTTCCTTTACACTAGAGGGTTACTGTATTGCTTGGACTGTTCGCCATTTTTAACAGCATCTGTAGGGACACTTTAAACTGTATATGTAACTGCTTATTCTGTCTCAGGACACCTGACCACCACACTCAAATGTGATTGCTGAACATCCCATCATAGATTTAGTCCTCCTTTTGCTCTTATAATAACCTGCACTCTTCTGGGAAGGCTTTCCACTAGATTCTGCAGAGTGGAACTGGGGATTTGCCCATTCAGCCACAAGCACATTAGTGAGGTCAGGTACTGATGTTGGGTGAGGACGCCTGGGGTGCAGTCTGTGTTCCAGTTCACATTTACATTTATATGTCATCCCAAAGGTGTTCAGTTCATCCCAAAGTAGTGGGGTTGAGGTCAGGGCCACTTGAGTTCATCTACACCAACCTTGGCAAACCATGTCGTGCTAGAATAGGTTTGGGCCGATTAGTTCCAGTGAAGGGATACTATATAACTCTGTGCTTTGGGAAAACAAGTTGGGGAAGGCCTAATTATGGGTGAGATGGTCAGGTATCAAAGTATTTTCCATATAGTGTATCTTAGCATTTATTCTCTATATCTGGAATTGTTATTAACATGTTACACACCATAGAAGAAGATATAATCCCCACCAAAGATTCAATATTTAAAATAATAGGCACAAAATAATTTCATGCTTTTATATTTATAAAATAATGTATCTGCTTGTGGTAGCAAAAACTTGTGGTAGCAAAAACACAGAAGAAGTATTTGCACACTAATTTATCATCCAACCATGACATGTTCTTCCAAAACAATGTACATATTGTCATGAATTAACCTACAAATCCATCAAGCAAAATCTTGGAAAAATTTTCCAGCATGCCATTATGTTTGTTTCTCCAAATATTAAACTGCACTGTTTCAGACAGTCTTGCTTGTGAGTTTCTTCTGCTAAAAGCTGCCCAAGAGTAATTTTCATAGTAGGCTCAGTGGCGCTGGGTTAATAACACCACTTCAATACATTTATCTGTAAAAGCATAACTAGTCACATGTTTGGCCACACACAAAGGACCATCCATGCATTTCCTCTCATTATTATTCAAGAAACATGCCTGGAATTAAATAAGATGAAACCAGACCCAGATATTCAAGACCTAATGCATGGAACGACATGATTTCGATTCTGGCCAGAATGAACAGTTCAGACAGTTCAGCTTTCACAAGCAACAAATTCATGTGGAGTGCTGATATGCTGTGTAACCACTTTTAAAATACACAAAATAAAATGCATTTGGTCAAATAAACATAGTTCTATGTTCAAGCCCTATCCCTTCAGTCTCATGTGGAATATATTATGTGTATAAATGCATGCCAAATTCTGCTAACCTGTTTGTTCCGAAATGAGAATTAAGAGGTGGCTGTCAAATTCCTCTCATTAAAATAATAACAAGTTTAAGACGTCATTGTTTTTTAGGAGCATGGGCAAAAAAAAGGGGATTTGAGAAGCAGATCCTTGGTCAATACGAGATTCAATGTGAAAAGCAGATGGCTAACCGCATAGTGTTCTCCTTCATTTCCAACTCACGCGCTCTTTCCCTGTCTGTCTTTCTCTTCCTCTCACACTGTCAGTGCTCTCTAGTCACCCATTTTTTGTCTACTACAGACTTTCCTGTGACTGTGCTCTTTCCTCTTACATTCTCTGGCCCTCACTTGAGACTACATGTCTGCTGGGCACAGTTAGCAGACAACACCTCTCCTCCCAGTAAAAGTGTTCTCTGGCAGCTGAACTGTAAGCTAATCACACACCAGGAAAGGAGATCTACCACTGCCTCTTCCTGTCAGCAGGCATGACAAGTTGAACTTGGGGACGCTTAAATGGCCAGATCCACTGACCTCTATGCCTGACCTCAGCATGGAGTTTAAAGCTGCCTCTCATTTGCAAGGGTGAAGCGGCCTTGCCTCTTCAGGGTATCTGAGGGGTATTTTTAAATTTGGATTAAATGGCTTTACTGAACTGGCTTATTTGGATATGCGTCCCATGTGCTCTCGCAGGTGCTCTCTCATTCTTTCCCACCCTCTCTTTCTCTTTTCCGAATCGCTATCTCTCCAACTTACTCACTCACACAGTCATTATTTGATCCAGTACAGTCTACATTGGTCTGTCATCAGGCAGAGCACTGGCGTTCTCTGAGTGCCCGTCATGCCAGGTGCTTGACATCCACCAGTGACCTGAGAAAGTCCTGACACAAGAGGGCACTCTAATGAGACAGCATGGAAGCTCTGCAACCAAACTGTCCAAATGTCTTCACATAGCACTACTCAAGATTCATGATTGACTTGTCTTCACTTCTACTGTCATTAATCATGGTACAGGATGGTTTGTCAGGTCTGACCATATGTAATATAAACAATATATAGGGTGGTGGTTCTTAAAAATGACATTTGTTCAATAATTTAAACAGGAAACTCGAACAATGGTATGGTTAATATTTTATCTGTTATTATTTCCTCAAGCTTGATTCCCTCACTACATATACATTTGTTTTAAATAGAAAATGTATTGACCTCTACAAATCTTTCTGTTAAGGAACTAGCCAGAATAGTCATGCAATGTAAAGTGTGTAAGTAATATACTGTAACTCTGTAAGTTGCCACTGCCATTAAGGAATACTGTTGCGATAATGGGGTGTACTTGGTCTGCAACAAAGTTTAGGTAGGTGGTATGTGTCAAAGTAACATCCACATGAATGTCAGGACCCAAGTTTTCCCAAACGAACATTGCGTAGACTCTATACAGGCAAGCCAACAGAGGCAGAGTGATGCTCTAGGCCCTAGAGCATCACACTGCCTCTGTTGGCTTGCCTTCATCCCACAGTGCATCCTGATGCAAACACCTTCCATTGCTCCATGTTCCAGTTCTGATGCTCACGCGCCCATTGTAGGTGCTTTCGGCAGTTGACAGGGGTCAGCATTGGCACTCAAATTGTTTTGCGGCTACACAGCAAGTTGCGATGCACTGTATGCATTTCTATAATAGCCAGCATTAACTTCTTCAGCTATTTGTCCTACAGTAGCTCTTCTGTGGGATGAGACCATATGGGCTAGCCTTCGATCCTCGCATGCATCAGTGAGCCTTGGCCGCCTATGACCCTGTCGCCAGTTCACCGGTTGTCTTTCCTTGGACCACTTTTGGTAGGTACTAACCACTGCATACCAGGAACACCCCACAAGACCTGCCATTTTGTAGATGCTCTGACCATATCTTCTAACCATCACAATTTGGCCCTTGTTAACATCACTCAGATCCTTACGCTTGCCCATTTTTCCTGCTTCCAAAACATCAACTTTGAGAACTGACTCGTCACTTGCTGATTAATATATTCCACCCCTTATCTTATTCACGTCACCTGTCAGTGGTTTTAATGTTATGAATGTTTGTTGTATGTCTCCTCTTAAGTTTCAGTAGAGCTTTCCACATTTACATATTGTGTTCAGACCTGATAAGTTAATTATGTTACAATTTCACTCATTTACATTTACATTACATTTATTCACTTGGCAGTGACACTTTCATATAAGGGGACTTACAAATAAGCAAAGCGATACTCGTACTCGTAAGTTTACCTGCAGACTGAAGCATAAGGAGGTGCAGTACTTACACTCTGACCAGAAGTTCACAAGTTTAAATCATGCTAATGTACAGCCTTTCTGTGTTTTGACTTCTTCTTTTCTAAAAAAAAGTCTCATAAGGAATTTTATCAGAAATATTTGTGACAAAGTGGATTCCTAAATAATATACAAGTAAGAATCACTATTAGATATCAATTAGAAAGCTGCAGAAACATTTTTGTCTGTGGATAGACATAACTTTAAATAAGTAAAAATACAGAATAAAATGTTGATTAATCAATTAAAATTTGTTTTTAAGACTCTCCTCTGGTTGGCCCATTATGTGCTAATAATGTGTTGTGTTGTGTGCTTTGCTGTTGCTATTGCTGGTGTGTAGAAGCTGCTATGACAAATATGCCATGCTTAGAGACCCTGTAGTCCAGCTTTGGTTTCACGCACACTAGGCATGGTGTCCCCTAGGTCCCTGGCCGCATAAACTGTCAAAGCTCACTTCCGGCAGCTGGAGGGGTGCGGCTTCAGAGGACTTTATTCACTGGCCTTTCCTGCCATGCTCGATTGCTTTTCTCCTCATGGCTAATCCACTGCAGATGACCTCTGCAGACATGAGACTCTGCCTTATTCTTTCCATGAGCCAAATAGCAAACACAATCCACTGGATGTCCAGAAGAATCAAATTAATGAGTATGACATACACATTTAAAGATAGACTCTTTAAACCAGTGTCTGCAACTAGCTAAGTACTTTGGGATGTTCTTTGATGAGGCGGAAATGAGAGGTATGGGGGTGTGTTGTGTATGAAGCTGGCGGATCAGCAGCCTCTTTCTTCTCCTTTTCCTGAAGCATTGTCCAAGAAAGTGCCACTCAGTTCTTTAGCAAACAATATGTGGATTCAAGAGAACTCCTGGGGCTGAGACCTGGACTCAATCTAACAGTCATGAAAGCTTTCCTGTGCTCTGACACAGCCATTGGGTTATGTTCCATGGGGAAATCTCTTACTAACCAAAGAATATCCAGTACAGTGTAATCACCTATGATATTTGATGGCTATCGAACCTTGCTTTGATCCATATGGAGATTTAAACACATTACTAACACTAGCCAATACAAAATTATGGGCAATAAACACACCTAACCATACATCAATCTTTCCACATCAATAAATCATTGTTATTATGCATAGCACACATGTTTTAGTACACTGCTCATGCACCAGTGATTCAGTCACAAACGGTGTCACTATGACACACTCAGCAACACTATCTAAGTCACAATCAAACTGATGCCAATTGCTGAATAATAATGTTTACACAAACTTATTTGATTGGCTGAGATCACAGTACAGTTGTGGAACAGTGGTGTTTTCCAGAAAGCAGGATTTGACTAATATCATAAGTAAACTTTCACAAAAATCTGGATTTTTCCATTCAAGTTAAAAGTATAACACAGATTCAAAATCAGTTACACAGGCAACTTACAGTATGCTCTGAAGCTAACCTTGTTTATAGTATTTATGTTGAGAATCAGTTTATCTTTAATAAATGTCATAAATGTCCTGCAAGTAAACTGAACATTTTACACAGAAGATCAACTGATGGTAAAGGTTTACCCCTTTAAAGGGTTAAAAACTCTCTAAAATAACACAAGCCCACTTCCTGGGATAGATCCCAGAAAAGTGAAGGTCTGAGTGACATTATCTTGAATATTACTTCAAAAAAAGGAGAATAAGACAGTGACTGCTGTCCCCTCACCTCTAAACACCACGCTCTCATAATCAGCCA
Organism: Prietella phreatophila; assembly: GCA_025728095.1. Lineage (NCBI taxonomy): Eukaryota > Metazoa > Chordata > Actinopteri > Siluriformes > Ictaluridae > Prietella > Prietella phreatophila. The sequence continues at coordinate 17,015,634 of JAOUWY010000062.1, read as the reverse complement.
TTACTGGCAATATTAAAGACTCATTTTTAGGGCAGCTTTCATGAGCCCCTTTTCATACATGGTGTTCAATCTGCTCTTTGAGGGAGAAAGGGTTAAGGTTGAGAACCACTACCACTTTGTGGACATGTGTTTTTTTTACAGTTGGCTAGAGAATGACAGTGTAACCTATAATGTGTGGCCTAAACTATAACATCTAAACTATAATATAGTATCTCATGATGTTTCTTTGGCTTATAAAAAGACAGATCAATAGGACACTTAACATTATAATCTTGAGCACTGACTTTTTTTTTTTAAGTTTTTGAATTTATTTTCTAACAAATAATTATATGTTGTTAATCTCTGAAAAGCATAACAAGTCACATCAAAGAACACATGAAATCATTTTGTTCAAATGCTGAAAAATGACACCCCATCTTTCTGCATTGCAAGCCATAAATAATCACATTTTTCAGGGATCAGCTGTTTTAAAGTTCGTCATGAATGAACACAATCCTGATTCAACCTGTCGTGGCACAGACCTTAGTGACCACTGACGCACAATGCTTGATTAGTTTAGAGTAGGCTTCATTAGGTCACATTCTTATGATGCCAGATTTTTAAATGGCATTGATAAAATTGTAATTAGACACAAATCTGAATTTGCTTTAAAGAAAATAATGTTATTGAGGGAGTATTTAATAATGTTTCACTATTGTAAACCATGCTAAACCTTGCTTTAAGATCCTATTTGTTAACAATTCATCTGTTAACAAAGGCCATTTTTGGATAAACTCAGATTTCAGTTTGACTACAACAGTGTGGCAAATGAGACGTCTGCTAATAAGGAATAATCTGGATAAAAACACAATTAAATTAATTTTAATGAGCTGAAATGTTTTTCTAGTATTGTAGGTGTTGTGCAAGAGCTTAATGACCTTGTAAAATGTGTTTTGTGAAATAAATGAAAATTTTTATATGCTTTGGGGTTAACTGATAGATGACAGTTTTAGTAATGTTTAGTTGTCTATCAAGCTGAAGTCTGTGTGTTTTGTATGTAAGCATGTGTGCATTTCAGGAGAGGTGTCTGAGGGCCGCAGATGGGGGCCACTACTGCGTGTCCCTTAGCACTGAAAATAAACAAAGGAATGGAAGCAATCCGAGCACGGCCTGAGGGAATGAATGACAGGCAGCAGCTGGAGGAAGGAGAGCACTACATATACATACATATTCATATTCTATTCGCACACATACAGTAAACATACACATGAGTAAGCATACATGTAACATAGGCTACTACTGGAATCATATCCAGCAAAACCATCCCAGCTGTAATCTATGCTAATTATTTAGGCATAAACATGTCACTTTAATATTAAAGTATTGACTAACTCCGAATCAGAAATGCCAGAATTCACAAGGCAACAAATATAACTGTGGTCATCGTGAGACCAGGAAGTCTCTCACAGCAAAGTCATAAAATACAGACATGCTCAAACACAGACACCATCTGGGCCATCCGCTCTGTTAACACACTGATGACTACTGCTGATGGGCAAATTAACACTTAGATGTGTGTGCTGTCTCGCCTCTTTCTCTTTTTCTTTCACACACATACAAGCTAATGGCTTACACCTGGAGTCTGGAGTAAGGAATCAAATATCAGTGTTACTGACTTTCTAGAACTTTCTAGAGTGTACTGTTTTCCAGAGAAAGTTAAGAAAATACAGATCCAAAATCCAAAATCATCAGTAAAAAGACTATTGTCAAAAACTCCTTACTTTTATTTCCACGTTCCTGCCTTAACATTGTGGTCACTGTCATATCACTAGACCACATTGTGTTCCCATAATTGTGTTACTCAGGTTATATCCTAGGAGACACGACCCCACTGAGTCAGTGTGACTTATTAGCCATCCGCTCTGGACTTTGACGGTTTGCTCTGCACTGGAATTCTGAGATGATGCCATCCTGTCACTCTGTTTTGCATCATAGCCCATCATGACACAAGTGAAAGTCAATGACTGCCAACAGTGCCCAAAATATGACTGCACCTGTCACTATAGAGATGCCAGATCAGAAGTGCACTCCGTTTAGCTTGGATAAACAAGAAAGGACTCTTTCTACACACACTTTTCACATCTTTCAAATTACATATTGGGCATGGAATTTAATTGACACCAGATATGTTTTCATCCCACAGTCATGCCTATAAATAGCCATCTTCAAATATACCTACAGGACCAGAATAGGAGTTTTGTGAATGGAAGTCTCAAAAAGGCTCTGTGAAAAAGTTAACCACAAAGAAAATCTAAATGGTGGTAACCACGGCTTTCTTCAAAAGCCGGGTGTGTTCCAGCCAGTATAGCTGGGTTCAGAAGCAAATGGTTAGACCTACCTGGTGGACACAGACAGGCGTGTGAGACATCCCGAGTCTCTCTGGTCTTTGGCAGACGAGATGCTAACTTCTGCAAAAGAACAAAGAAGACTTCAGTTATACCAGGAATGACCTTACATACTATTAATCAGGATCATCAGACACCCATTTACAGGTAGATATAAAATATTTAGCGTGGTTTGAATAGAATTTAACAGCCAACACTCCATGCATACCTTTTGCATAGCAGATACAATCATTCTCTATCTAGGTTCTCTGAGGCCACTAACAAGCACAGTTAGTAGCTCTATTACTATAATACTTCATACCATTTTTACTCTAATACTTTTTTCTAACACCCATTTAAGGCACCCTTGTAATAGATGGCTGCCAAACCAGATTAATATATATGTTTCAAAGACCAATTTTACATTTACCATAATGAGACGTACTACATGTATGCTGAAGCTAATATTCAACAGTTACCACTGATGTGAGAAACAGTGAAATAAACTTTAATATCTATTCATTTTACTAAGATCAGGGTCAGAACTTAACAGTCACTGCTGTATTATTATTTCTGTTCGATTGATACGGGAAAGGTGGCAACTTAGTACATGCCCACAGGTGACCCTATTGCAAATCTTGTAAATACATTTTGTTACTATGACAACAGAGAAGACAGTACATCATGCCCAATATTATAAAATTAAAATACTTGTGTTCAATTATAAAGAGTTCTATCCAACACATTTTCTGGCCCCAGTTTGCACTAACCACAATTCATTCCAAGGGTTTATTTGGTTGATACTGGCACACTCTCTTCCCAGCTGCAAAAGTCTTTACACAGATGAGGCTCAGGCAATACAAGCAAGTAGTTTTTCCACAACACTGACTGAAGTACGGGTGAGTGCATTGTAAAACAAAACTAGAGCTAATGAAGATTAATAAGAGATGAGAAAAATGAGAAACAATGGCAGGACAGTAAACTGTAATTGCTCGGTTAAGCAAGTGATTGTTTGTGAGGTAGTACAGTGAGGCTTGGAGAATATCTCTTTAGAAAATCATGCATACTTTTCTCAAATTATTTTTCCAAAGTATTATTGTGCACTTTTTTTTCTAAAAGTTTTTGTCTTTTATCATTATGGAACAAATTCCCATACTTTCCAGTTTCACAGTCTTTGCTGAGACCACTTGTTTTTTACAGAGCAAAACCTTGAACAGCCACAGTTATATAAGAAGCTTTTCAGTTAGAAATGGACAAAGGACAAATTATTATTATTATTATTATTATTGTTGTTGTTGATATTTTTATTATTGCACCTTTCTTGTGTGAGTTTATTTTATGATTCAGTGCCTTCATGATACATGGTGTGTGCTGTGGTGTGACTAGTGACACGATCGTAATCACAATAGTAATGAGGCAGCTGCAGTCAGAGTACTTTTACTGAAGTTCTAAAATTAAATGATTTTTTTTTTTTAAATCTGTGTGATTATTTCAATGATCCCCAGACAATGCAGCCAAGGAAACTATCACTCTCTGTTATGTTTCAGTACTTAAATAAGTCCATTGATTTTATTAGTATGGTGTCGGGAGATGATTAAATTGTTACACAGTAACAGTACCAGTAAATTGTTTCTGGAGTAAAAGATTGAGTAATGAAAACTGAAATGCCGGTATTAAACATAAGTGGCAAAAATAGAATTAGTTCATGGTGACATTAACCTGACCACACCAGATAAACACTATAAGTTTAAACACAGAGCTAAGTCATTAGACACCTGTGAGCCATTGTAAATAACTAAGATGTGTTTTTCAGCACTAACCCAGACCTGGAATAAGTCCCACCTCACTTTACTTTAGCACTGAGACGTTCCGGCTGCCTCTCTTGCAGTCTGCTTTGCTTCATTAAGGTCGTAACTGTCTTCTGCAGTCCTGACAGCTTTACTAACTATGGACTGACATTCGAAAGCAGGGTTCTGTCTTCCCTAAACAACAGCACAGCACATAATTTACACACTGCTGGGTGAGTGACCATTAGAGGGCTGTGTGAGGAAAGCTTAACTGTGAGAGACTGTATTTCTCACTTTTCTACAGCTTACTGTTTCGGATTCAAAACTGCACAAGATTTCATGTGATGCTAGTGCTGAAAGCACTGAGAAATTCATAAAACAGTGCAGTGGGATGCTTAAATATTAACTGGTGGTCTGTGAGACAATAATTAAAGCATTTTTTACTGACACTTTCTTGACACTGATTTTTCCAAGTTTGAATTTAGAATTTCTTAAAAGGTTAATAATAATAATAATAATAATAATAATAATAATAATAATAATAATAATAATAATAATTTTTTTTTTTTTTTAAGGAATGAAGGGTGACTGCATTTTGTGGTGTAAAACAGTTGTAGACACTTTTAAATGATAAAATAATGAGATGCACATTGAGCTAAAATACAAATAAAGAAGGTGGCTGGCTCACATGATAGGTAAATTCAGGAGTAATTAAAAAGGGAAGCTTCCTCATTTTCTGGAAGGGAAGCTCGTTTCAAATGATCGTACAAACTAGGCTAAACATAGGTTTCAACATCATTTTATGTCTAACCATACAGTAATTTCCTACAACAGCAAATATACTTAGCAAAATAACTAAATTAAACACGTTGTGAGCCTAGGATGTGAAAAGTCCAGTTATACAAAATTATTCTAACTCAATTCTTCTGCTTTTTATGGATTTCAAGACTTCCAAAGAAAATCAGAGATTACTTAGAATGTTCATAAATTATGCCCCATGCATACAGCAAGATAGGCTTTGCAATGGCCAGACTTGTGAGATTGAGTAGTAAATAGAGTAGACCAGGTGCTCAGTGAAAGTGAATCTGCATAAACAGAAGTAAAATAACAAAGAGAAAGGACATCTGGACAGGGAGAAGAGCTGTCTAGTGGAGCTCTACAGACCCTCAGATGTCTTAAAGGTCCTGTTAAGTGTGTCGCCGACATACTAACCCCTCCATTAGGTGAGTGGTTTTACAAGATCCATACAAGGTATTAAAAAAAAAGATAATAATAATAATAATAATTAAAGTAAATAAATAAATAAATAAACATTTAGTCGAGAGAAGTGAGGTTTAATTCCTGGTAAAGATCTATTTCCCATATCCTGATTTCAGCAGCCTCAGAAATGCACTCACCTCCTCCAGCATCTGATCCAGACGGTTTAAGAGCACTGGTTCCACCTGCTCGAGAAACATCCAGGCTCGGTGCTGAGGCTCTCCGTGCTTCTCCAAGCTGTTTACCCTGGCCTGTAGCTCCGAGGTGCGCAGATACACCAGCACACACACTCCGAGAGAGAGGAGGCAGAACGCGACACACACTGCCACTGCTCCACACACCTCCGTCCGCCTCATCCACACGCCACTTTTACACGGATGCTCGGTGCAAGTCCTTTCTCCAGGAGAACCGCGACAAACTTTGCTTTCTTGTTCCATTTTAGTCAGATGCGTCTAACCTGGCTTTTTCTTCCTCCCTAGTTTCTTCACCAAGCTTATAATCTACTCATCAGAGAGGACATTAACCGGCAAACAGCGCGCACACACAACTTTTGTCCAAGACTTCCTCAGACAGCAGGTTAATCAGTGTCGCGTTAAAAGGAGAAAAGGAAGTTATAAAGGAGTTAAACGCATTCTTCCTGATGATGATGATGATGATGATGATGATGATGATGATGATGTCTACAGGTGGATCGGCGGGCTCTAGCGTTGTGCCGTGGGAATGAATCGTGTCGTCTGAGTATGTCCTTCTGAGCTCCAGTGTCTCAATGCTGTAGTGATCTGTGATGTGAAACTTAAAGCTCTTCCCTGCAATCCGCTTCAGCGGCTGTCTTTTCACTCCACACTCCACTTCAACTGCGCCTCTTCGCTGCGCTCTGCGTTAAACTGCGCTCTCACGCGCCCTGCGTCTCTCCAGTGTGCGAAGCTCCTCCCCGAGTGTGTGTGTGTGTGTGTGTGTGTGTGTGTGTGTGTGTGTGTGTGTGTGTGTGTGTGTGTGTGTGTAAGTGATCGTTGCTCATCAGCTCTGGGCGGAACTGAAGCTTCAGTGGAGCCGCGCGCTTCCCCGCAACCACACCGACAAGATATATTTAGGTGCCATGAGCCCACGTGTATAAAATGTCCCTTTGATCTGTGCGGCACAAATATTTTATATAGGCCTACACGTGTGTACTTCTGAAAAAACATTTATTTTAATAAATGCAAATAATGTATAATAATAGGCTAATAATAATAATAATAATAATAGTAGTAGTAGTAGTAGTAGTAGTAGTAGTAGTAGTAGTAATAGTAGTAATAGTAGCCAAATTATAAACCTAGCCTAATTACAAAGTGAATGTAGTTTTTTTGCCAGTCGTGTTACTGTCTGGCTTCACCTATGTGTGTGTGGGTGGGTGCAGACTGCCAAATACTTTTTCACAATAAAGAATGGACCCTCTTTTCACCGTCTAGACAAAAACGCTTGTTTTATTAACACATTTTTGCCAACTGAAGTCATGTTCAATCAATTCTTTGCAGTTATTTGTTCAATAAATTGGCAGTTTAAATTTGCAGTCACAAAAAAGAAAAATGCCCATACTTATATTTGGAGCAGTTATTAGTATTATCTAAAACAAGAGATCAAGAAGCGTGCTCCATGCAACTGGCGAACGTAGTCCATGCGAACTGGCGCATACTAAATTCATTGGTGGTTAATACCTTGAAAAAGAGCTGCCTGAACAGACCAAATGGCATCTTAATTCTGGCACCCAAAATATGATTCATGTGAATGCCTGTGTGTTCTATGTGCCAAATCAGCAGATGACAGTGCCCAGAGTCTTTCATTACATAAGAGCAATAACTCCAATGATTTTCCTAAAAGTGTCCTATAGCAGAGTGTATCACATTGGAATGTGCATTTTCAAATACATATGGTCCAATACGGTGAGCACAACAATGAAAAAAGACAGCTTTGCAAGACATTCCTTACATTTCTAGATTTCCTACTGAATGTTTTCAACACCTTTCAACACCAAAAGTTAATGTTTGTTTAGTGACCAGGGCTGACCTAATGTTAACCAACAACATCTTTTTAAGGACCAATCTAGACCAACTGCCAATTAATGGTCATCCATAGCGATTTCTTGGTGATAATTGTAACCTAATTATGACATTTCCCCTGTAAAAAGAGAACTTCAAAGTCTTCTTTTAAATGATGTAATAACCAATACCTTCCTGTCAACAGTTTGTTTGGACTGTGAAGACACACTCACAATTACATATGCTCTGCTCTTATAGTTTCTGTTTTGTCTGATTTCCATTAATCCTTTGATTAAAGGTCACGTCAGTAGTAATAATAAATTACATGGTTACTGTTTCTGTAGCAACTAAGGCAGTAAGAGAGCAGATGAGTACTGACTCACCAGAGCCAAGATGGCAACGTTAAGGAGTGGCTGCTCACAATGTATTTACAAAACCAGATAGTTAGTTTGGACCGTAAGTCCCAGAAAAGCTTTAAAAAGTTAATACTGAATTTCCTGACTTCTGCCTCCAGCTGTGATTTATTCAAAGAGATGTTCCCTCTGCTTTCAGTCACATTTAAAACATCTTATAGGTTTTTTTCCCCAATGTGGGTTAGGCACTCTTTAATGCATTTAATGAAGCAAGTATTAAAAACCTCTGTAATTATAACATAAACAACTGCGTCATGAGTGAAGCAAATGAAGCTGATGATGAATATGCCATAACTTTATTATTTACCATTTTTTAAGACAAAATGGTAACGTGAAGAGTTGCTTTCCAGTATAACAAATTGAAGTGTAGATTAATGGCTTGACACAGTGTATATAATGTAATGTAAATAGTGTTCCAGTCATGTAGTCATTTACAGCAACAATAATAACATTTAATGAAATTAAATCAAAGTCAAAACTATAATCAACAGGAAAAAGATGGAGAATGAAAGTAAAGAAGAAAGAATAGCCAATAGTGGCTTAGAGAAGGGTAGCTAATAGTGGCTTAATGTTTAGCACATTTGCCTCGAGCCTCGTGTGTTGTGGGTTCGATTGCCGTCTCTGGCCTCTGTGTGTGTGTGTGTGTATGTGTGTTACAGTTTCATGTTCTCCGTGTGTTTCAGGGGTTTCCTTCCCCAGTCCAAGTACATGCGCTGTCGGTTGATTGGCATCTCTAAATTGTCTGTAGTGAGTGTGTGTGATGGTGCCCTGTGATGGATTGGGACACCATCCTTGGTGTCCCCCATCTTGTGCCTCGAGTTCCCTGGGATAGGCTCCAGGCTCCCCGTGACACTGTGTATGATAAGTGGTACTGAAAATTGATGAGTGGAAGATTGAAAATTAGACTTCAAGAGACTGAGAAAGAGAATTACACAGTTTAGGGAACATGACATTATCTATCTCCATCTGTGACCAGATAGAAGTCCAGTACCAGAAGCACTGAGAGCGCAGACAGGGAAGCAGGAGAGAAGAAGCTCAGATAAACAGGACAACATTAGAACATGCAGGGCTTTATATAATAAAAGAAGTATGTAAAATTGTATATGCAAATGAAAAGATAGCTATTATAAATGATAAAGTATTGGGGCCTGTAGGTAAGAAGTATATTAATGAGCACTTTATTTATGTGTGGAGCTTACATATTACTAAAGTGCTCATTAATGTACTTTTTACCTACTGGCCCGAATACTTTATCATTTATAATAGCTATCTTTTCAACCGTTAAGCCACGGTGAAAATCTTTTTTCCCCCACTGCTGTAAATTCCTCTGCCTTATGCTGAACATGAAATATATGTAAACACTTTATTTATGTGGAGCTTACCTGAAATTATTAAAAATGCATTTTAACAAAATAAATTCCATATAACACAGTCATTTCACTTGTCACTAAATGCTATTATGCAGAAATATTTAGCATTTGTATTAGTGGATGTTTGTATGAAGTATGGAGGAAATACAAGAACTTATGCTGGAGTCACATCTGGGCCAAGTACCATCCTGATCATTACAGTCTGTAAAGAAAAGGTGCCTGTTAAATCCACCAGCATATTGTACTAAGTCCAGAATAAAACTATTTTTTTGTTGAATTGCCTGTAGATTTGCTTAAAGTCTTCAAAGCTTGAGAACTCAATGGAATTGCTTATACATTGACACAGACACTAGCAATGTATCTTTCTATATGTGTGTGGCTTTTTTCATTTTGATGCAGTTAGTTTTTAGGGTAAGGCCTGTGTTATTTACAGTTCTTCACTCTATTATTTTTACTACTATAATACTACACTATAATGTAAGAATACTGTTACAATTATTGTGTACTATTAATTATCAGTATCACTGCTCTCTGATTAGTGTAGCATTAGTATTAGTTAATTTGTGTTTAAAAGCGTCTCTCTCCATTTCACATATTTCTGGATAAAAGTGTAAACCAAATGAACAAATGCAACATAATTGCATGTTTACCAAAACAGAATTATAACTTTAAGACATCTGGACATGATCTGAACATGACAATTTTCTGGGCAGCTACTCAGTAATCATGCAATAAACTCAACAGCTTCTCAGGACCATTAATCGTGCATGATCTGAGGCTGGCCTTCACAAAATTACAACCCAAAATTAAAAGGTTTAATCTTTTCTTTTTAAAAGACTGAATTAGCACTGGAAATGAAGGAGAGGACACTGTTATTTAAACATAAATTAATCATGCATCCCTGAAACACTGCATGGTCCTGTAGGGGCAGTAGGACTCATATGAATGGAAATGGAAGTGAGTCATTAATTTACAGATTTTCCCCAGATACCATTAGTCTGTTTTCAGATATTTGTTACTACATTACATTTCCAGAGCATAGAAAGAAGCAGAGGAATATTTCTTCATTTTTACCTCCTTCATTCTCCAGACTGGTCCATGAATGCTTGGTGTTTGAAGGTTTATTCAGGTCTCTATAGATGGATTGTCTGCTAAACCAATTCCTGTCTAGCAAAGAAGACTCAATAGTGTCTCCCAGTAGCTGCAAAATCAGGAATATGACAGCTTCCTGTGGTCCTTTTCCATCTTTTAAACTCTTTACGTCAAGCCTCACTGCCCATTAAAGGCCCAAATAAAGTGCTAAATGATAAATAATATGGGAACTGACATTTACTTCACATGTGAGCCAGTGTAGCGGTTGTTTTTGACTAACAATTTGTTTTAGAAGGTTTAATTCTCATTTTAGCAGAACGTCATCCATGTTAAAAAAAAAACACTCTTTCCTCTTTATTGTGAAAAAAGCTTTTAGGAATTCAAGCTGCTTTGCCAGTGTACATGCAATTTTACATTTTAGGAGCAACTCAACTTGGGATAAAGAATAAGTAAAGAGAATATAAGTAAAGAAAATAAGTGAACTAACAAAAGTGATTAAACTAAAAAAAACCACACACACACAAATAAAAACTGAGTAGAGATAGTATATTTAAATATATCCAACCTGTATAGACAAAAATTCTAATTTCTTCAGGAAGTTGGTGTGGTTATTTAATTAGCTATAAGAAAATCAGGGTCTTTTATTTGAAACATGTTGCATTTCTCCAAATGAGGAGGCTGATTCTTTTGCTTTTGTATGGTTCTACTTGTCCACTGAGACTGCGGGATCATGATAGATAATATTATATAAATCTATACTACATGTATCTATCAATTATATTGTACAATATAATAAAATGCTTACTCACTGGTCTCACAGGCTACACAAAACATTCATTCATTCATTCATTCATTCATTCATCTTCCTTCACCACTTTATCCACTTTATCCTGGTCATTGCTGTGGTGGATCTGGAGCCTACACTGCAAAAAAGTTATGTGAAAATATCTTGAACGTTCAATTTTATCTAGCATTTCTTAAATGGTAAATGGCACACTTATATAGCGCTTTTATCCAAAGCGCTTTACATTATGTCTTATTCAGCCATTCACACACACACTCACGGTAGCAGAGCTGCCATGCAAGGTGCTAACTTGCCATTGGGAGCAACTTGGGGTTCAGTGTCTTGCCCAAGAACACTTCGGCATGTGGAGTAACCGGGGCCGGGAATCAAACTGCCAACCCTACGATTAGTGGACAACCCGCTCTACCATCTGCGCCACAGCCACAATCTTATTATAAGATTACATTATAGTGTAAGATCATTAAACCTATTTCTGGACATTGTTACTCATTTCAAGCTTATAGTTTTGTTCTATTGGCAGATCATTTTCTTTCTTTCTTGAAATAACTGCTTAAAATAAGCAAAACTTTCTGCCAACAGATCAAGACTATTTCAAACTTGAAATGAGTACAAATGACTTGAAATAGGTTTAATCATCTTATATTTGGTCTATTGAAATCTTATAATAAGAAATACTAGATAAATCTGACTAAAATCAAAATATTTCCACTTGTCAATATGTCATTTTTTGCAGTGTACAGTAGTATATCACTCTCACTCACATTCACATCTAGTGCATTCTTGGTAGTTCAGATAATTATATAACCAAATATATTAACATTTTCTGACAAGGGGGAATGTACTAATTAAATTAATATATCAATACCAAGCTTACTTGTTGCATTACATTTCAGCAGACAAATTTGATCATGTATTGTAATTAATTTAGTTGGTAAACATGTGGATTCTCTCAGATAACTGTTTTTACTGTGTGATGCTCCACAAAGGAATTCTCTTGTTTTTAATACTCATTAGTCCATCTCTCAGTCTGTTTGAGGGCTTGCTGTCTTTAATAAAGTGTTAGGGAAGACAAATTAGAAACAGGTAGCCTGTGGGGAGCAGATGGAAGGCCTGCAATGCAGAAAAACAATCACTCAGCATAGTGAAAAGCATGTGGACATGATCATTGCATTAGGTTAAAGCTGTTTAAATAACACACTGTATGGATCTCCTATGTCACAGTGTGTCTATTATAACTGTGTTTATTTGTATAGTAACATCTGATATACAGTATTAGCTGTTTTTTCAGCTGTGTTCTTTTCTTTAGTGTGTCTCACCCAATAGTGGAATCTAAAACTCTTATCCTCTGGGATTCACTAATTTGTGTCAACTTACCCAGTTCACAATTTTAAGTATATTTAAATTTAATTTTACATATGGAATAAAGGACAAGATAACAAGAAGTGAGCATAATTCTTGTATTAATATGTAAAGTGTTTATATTTGTGTCTATTCAGGCTTGCATAAACTCCAAAGCTGTTGAGGTTTAGCAGCAGTGCAGTGCATGTCTATAAGTTGTAAATGAGGGCAAATATAGAGGCTTCAATTTGTACCATGCTTCATTTAAATCTTTTTTTTTTAATCTACATTAAACTGTTATGTTGGCTGGCCATTTTCTAATCTACCATCTGTACTAATCAGCACTGGTAATCAGACTTCATAGATGAGGTGAAAACATAACCGCTTACTTATCATATACCATTACCATGTATCATTATTAGCAGCGTTGCTGATATTTCTGGACCTCCCAAATTAAAAGATGGGCTTTTGCATTACTGCACCACAGAGTTTAATTACATTGGGCTGATGGTGGGTGAGGTCACTGGGCGAGGTTTGTTTTGAGTGGCCTGGCTGAGTGAAATGAGCTGATTCAGCATTGGCTTTTGGCTTCATCCTGGCCCAGTTTAAACTGCTTGCTGTTTGGTCATGCTTTTAATCTGTGCATGCATGTACTACTCTGGAGCTTGGTTTTGCTTCCTTTTCACTTACATGTACGTTACATAAGCTTAGCTTTTGTTGTGCAACAGACTGATTTTCAGAATATTATAGCAGATTAAAATTTTAAATAAAGTTTGTCACTATACAGCTACCCTATTACACTGAAATGTATTTAAACATTGGCTGTACAATATTTTATTTTAAATATATTTTTCAATGTATTTGTATATTTTCATAGATTACATAGATTCTTTTCTCTTCCATAATATAAAAAAATGTCAAACATTTTCTCATTTCTGCCTGCAAAATGTGTCAGAATGAGAAATATAAGAGAAAAGTACACTGGTCTACCTATCCACCTTCATGTCCAGTTACTATGTACTGTGCTACTTGGCTTCCACCTAGCACCTAATATTGCTAATGTGGAAAATACTCTCTCTCTCTCTCTCTCTCTCTCTCTCTCTCTCTCTCTCTCTCTCT
>JAOUWY010000062.1:16982536-16992678 GCA_025728095.1 Prietella phreatophila | reverse complement strand
TTTTTCACTCCACCGAGAGGAAACATGTGAGCACGAAATCCACTACTCATCACCCAGGAGACAGACTTAAATGGAAATATCTGCTGAGGTGACCTGAAGTCCAGACTTCCTAACCTTAACAAATTGCTTCCTGGTCATGCGTTCAGATAATCACAAGCGCAGGAGATGCCTCTGCAAGGTTATTCTCCTGGAAAACCTTAAGAGAATCTATCTTGGAAGAAACATAGCTGTATCTAAAGCTTTTCAGGCCTATAATTAGAAAAAAGAATTTTTTTCTACTGATGTTTATTCACATTTAACAACGTTTGTCAGAAATTTTGAGTTTAACAAATATAAATGGTCACTGTTAATGGGACAATACACTACTATTTTTTAGGGGTTTAAAACTTTAATAGAGCTAATCCAAATGCTATAGGTGCCCTTTAACTACAAGACTCATCACTGAAATAGACTGAAATAATCCTAAATAATAGCGCACAGCATCCTACTGATTGCTAAACAGTGTCATCAGTGGGAGTTGGAAGGTCTAATTGAACATACATCTGGGAGAGAGAAAGGACTGATGAACAGGGTGAGATATGGGCCATTTCTGGAATGCTGCTAGTTTAGATGGAAAGCAACCTCGGTACTAAGCTGCATTATAAACAAACACTTTAATAAATAGATATATTGTAGAGGCAGGTAGAAGGAGAATATTTGGTTGTGGCAGTACAGCAAAACATTTTTCTTGGAAAAATCAGTGTTTAGGAAGTCTGGAGAACAAAATGTCAAGATGTCACACTCAACCAAAACTGTCTGGTGAGGAAGCGAAGATCCAAATCCATCAAGAAGGAATGATCATTTGGGAACAGACTAAATATAACATAGAACAGATGCCATAGGAGCTCAGTCATTAAAATCCTGCACCCATGACTCGAAGACTATGACCCAGACTAAGAGATGTTGACAGGAGTGAACCTGTTGTACCACAGCTGGGTCCATGAGTAAAAGCCTTTTCAATTGTACTACCTGTTAAATGACTGAATGCACCTGATATCAAATGAATCACTGTCCTGAATTTCTGAATGGCTTTAAACACAATCAATATGTATATGTGAATTTTTCTTTATTCCTTATAAATCTGAACAATTCAAATGCAATTCATTAATGATTTCAAGCTTTTAAAAGTTAAAAACTGGACTCAAGCACGTGCTGACTAGGAATATAACAGCTTTTCTTCCTCGTTATCGTCAGACAGTCTCCTAACAGATGCAGGTTCACAGAGAGACAAGTGGGTGTAACAGTTTCCATGATACAGGAAGTGGAAGCAGGCTTTTATCCCAAGAACATATCTGTAGATTCCCCACTGTCCCAATCTCCAGACTGAGCTTATCCTGTCCTTTAACAACTGTGAGGAGGGGTTCCTCTACTTGCTGTTTGGCCTCTCTCTCATCATCTGGCAGTTATCAAGCAAATTAAAAGAACACATGTAGATAGTAACTGAACTGTGCTCTTTGGACAAATCCCGCTCTCACAATAGCAGAGGACAGGAAGATCAAGTACCACTACTGCTTTACCCACTGTGAGACAAAGGAGCCTGGCCTCAGACATCTGACTTAAGTACACAGGGAATGTACAAATGCATTAAAACAAAGCACTATAGGTCTCATTGTTAATACAGCATTATGCCAATTCACAAAGGATGTCTGATCACCAGAGAACTGGAGTCTATTAGTCAGATATCAAAGGTTCCAGATGTTTGGTTTTTGGTTCCAGCTCAAGACTGGTACCAAAAAGAATCAAAGTTAAGAGCATTGTTCAATTCTGATTGGTTACAGATATCATGTCACACCATGCCTTTATATATTCTGAGAATAATGGTAAATAATATAACAGAAAAATAAGAACTAGTTCTTAAACATGTACACTCTTTCACACCTAGGAGCAGTGGGAACACCTGAAAGAAACCCATGCTGACTCAAAGAGGATGTTTGAAGTGACCCTGGATCTGAGAGATGACAATCCCATCTTCTCTACTACCATACTACTTCACACTCAAATGTAATTTTTAAAAGAAGCATAACAGCACAAGCAATTATTTTTTACTGCACAAACACAACAGCTAATATAATCTGGTTAACAAGTGGCTGACAAATGAATGTTAATTCAAGCTCTTTTTATTCCATCGGAATCCTGGAATCATTTTTGCACCATAATGATGATGCACTTGCTTTAATTGTCATTACTACACACACATTTCTGGTTCCTGTTTGGATCAGTTCTTTTTTTTTTAATGTGCTGTGAAATAGTGTCCTTACATGTGATGCTATTGGTAACACAAATCTGAAATAAATAACTAAAAAGAAGCTATTTAAAACAGAATCTTGTCAGATCATCTCAAACTAAATTTCATAAACAAAGCTGCAAGTGCAACCACCAGCCAAACAGCTTAATATTCTGTAACTGTCACATATTCATGAAAAAAAATATTGTAAAAGGGATGATGTTAAACTGTGAGCCAAAGCTTTAGATTCTTTTTAGGTTCTTTTTGTGTTTTTGTTTTTTATTGACATTTAGGTGCATTGGATGTAGGTATCTCATTAATGATTGATTCACATTGTGATATTCAGGAAGAACGCATAAAACCTTTATACATGACAATTTTACAAAACCCATAGGAACCTTAAAGGCATGACATATGCACTTAGTTCATATTGTATGGAATATCTTAGTTCCAGTCATCACATCCTCATCAACACTGGCATTTATCCAGTGGGTAACAGTTTTACATGCTTTGGGATCAACTATAGTGATCTCTTTCCTGCAGTAAACAGAAGTGTCTATCAATAACACCTACCCACCCACTGATGACCATATATTCACATCCTCTGTGAAACCAGAACCTTAAAACGGAAATAAGGAATAGCAGAAGATGAATATAGGGAATAGATAATAGGGGAATAGAAGATATAGGTTGATAGAGAAAGAAGCTTTCTGAATATTGAGAAATGAGAGCTGTATTCAAAGCATATGTGCTAAAATACATAGCAGATACTTCATTGTCTTAGGCCACAGGAGAAAGAATGATAAATAAGGAAAGAGCAATGCATTACAAAAGGAAGACACCTTAATTACAAGTCCTATCGAATTTCCTGATGGCTTTTCCAGTACCAAGGCTTAATCTCTGACCTAAATTTCATTCAGTATCACCCATCAACATCTATCTCTGCTCATCCCTAAACCTGCAAAGTCCATCATAGCAAATTCTGTGTCCCAAACTCCCTGCCTCTTAGTAGAAGATGGTTTATTAAAGTCACCAAAAAGCATTTTTCTGTTTCGTATCAGAAGGATGTTCACTGTGTATTGTGATTTTTTTGTTATTATTTCTGCCAAACTACCATACATTGAGATATTACATGGAAAATATGTGTCAATAATCTGAGGTACCAGCACATCACTTAGAGTTACAGTAAGCCTGTAAACTCACTTGACTCTTGCTGATGTAACTCAACATAAACAGATACTGTTGAAGGCCGAAGTTCTATTTTCCCGGATGCTTTCTAGTGATCTGGTTTTCCACTTTGTTGTGAAAACATCACAAAAATGCTAAAAAATAAAAAAATTTAAAAAATGCCTGTCTCACAGTGGGATATGTGAAAATGGGCATCATGCATAAAGCTCACTATACTAAGAGGGTTATGGCCCTCTCACTGAATACTGCATTTAAGCCCTGCTGCTGATGCCTTTTTCAGACATCGACCTTAGAGGAAACCATGTGAATTCTGCTCATATGCTCTGTGTACTGTTTGACTAGCTCTTTAGCAATGCAGAAATCAGTGAAGTCAACAAAGCAAAAATAATATAACTAAATTGTTATTTACACTTTGGCTTAATAAGTTGTTTGGAAAACCATTTCATTATGTTAACCCTTATCTAAAACAAAAGCAGCAATGAGCACCATATCCCAGGCTTCTCTACTCAGACCATCTCCTTCTTTTTACTATATATCCTCATATGCCCATCCAAATGGGTATTCCCTGGCATAGAAATTTGAAGTTCTCATGAGTTGGAGCTTTCAGTGTAACTATGTAAGCTATTTCCTTCCATGGCATGCAGCACAAATAGAGAGCCCAGTAACAAATAAAGAGGTGCAAATCCCCATCCCTATACTGTCCTCATGAGGTGTTCTTTAAAGCTTTAAATGTCCCTATCATTGACCTTGGGACTGTGCAATAGACCTTTTACAGGGGTAGGGGTTGAGACCCAAACCATTGAATGTTATGTAAAAGACCAGTTCACTAGCTCACCCATCATTCATCAGTGCTGCTCTGGATGGTTTTAACAATTTTAGACCCATCTCAAATCTTCCGTTTTGGAAAAAATACTTGATCGTATTTTGTCCTCTCAATTGTGCAATCATCTTACAATTAATAACCTCTTTGAACCCCTTCAATCAGGTTTTCATGAATTCCAAGTACTGAACGGCTTTGGTCAGAGTTACTTGTTGATGGGATCTGATACTGGAGCAACTTCCATTCTCATCCTTCTTGATCTTAGAGCCACCACCTTTTACTTTCCCGCCTTGAAAGAGCTTTTGGTGTGTTGGGGACAGTTTTAAACTGGTTTAAATCCTATTTTACCAATCGTTCCCAGTCTATTTCTATAGGTGGTTACAGGTCTGACATTAGCTCTGTACTCACTGGTGTTCCTCAGGGCTCAGTTTTAGGCCTTTTATTTTTCAATATTTATTTATCTCCACTTGGGCATCTTCTGCGATCGCTTGACCTTCATTTTCACTTTTATGCTGAGAATACCCAAATCTATATACACTCAAAATCTGGTACAAATCTTGATGTTTGTTTTCTTTCAGACTGTATTTCTGAGATAACGTTTTCTGAGCCTGAATTGTAGTAAAACTGAAGTTATGCTTATAGGTTCCCGTCATCAAATTCTCAAAGCTGGTCCACTGTCTCTGTTTGTTGATGGCTCTGTTTTGGAGACTCAAAGTAAAATGAGGAACCTTGGAGTCATTTGGATACCAGTCTTACATTTGATTCTTTTGTACAGAGCATTGTTAAAGCATCCTTTTTTCACCTCAGAAATATAGCAAGATTGTGCTCTGTGCTAAATTTCTCTGTAGCTGAAAAGCTGATAAACTCATTTGTTGTCACTCAGATAGATTACTGTAATGCCCTTTTAGTCGGAGTTTCTAAATCTACATTCAATAAGCTCCAATATGACATGCAATCATATTGCACTGGTTCCTGGTCAGTTTCTGTTTTGATTTTAAAATTATGATGATCACGTACAAAGAATTACATGGCTTGGCTCCTCATTACTTAACTGCATTGTTAATCCATTACACCCCAAATCACAGACTGCGCTCCTCACAGTATAATTTGTTAACTGTATAACTGTTAATTTGTTAACAAACCCACTTTTAGATCTATGGGTGACAGGGCTTTTTCTGTCTATGCCCCTATCCTTTAGAACTCTCTTCCTCTTGAACTTAGGGAAGTGCAGACCTATGACATATTTAAAGCTCAATTCAAGGCATACATTTTTAAACCAGCATTTGCATGCTGACATTTACTTTTATTTTTTTTTCTATGTACTGCTTATTTTGTGTACAGTGCTTTGAGAAGCTGCTTTTAAAGGCACTTTATAAAATAAAGTTTATTGTTATTATCATTCCGCTATTACCTCGTTTGACTGACACTTTTATCCAAAACAACTTACAATTGTGAAAGGATACAAATGAGCAGTTGAGGGTTAAGTGGCAGCTTGGTGGTGCTGGGATTTGAACTGTCAAAATTCTGATCAATAGACCAATGCAGTACTGTGGAAGTAGCTAACATGATAAGATGAATTATCTTGCTTGGGCTCCTACATTGGCCCATTCGATTTTGTCTGGGGCTATCAGCCTCCACTTTTTCCCTGTTTGAAAAAGCTGTCGGAAGTCCCTGTGGTCAACAAATGGATAAGGAAGTGCAAGGGAAACTATCAATTTTCAATTACACTAAAGTATATGATGACAAAATATCCCGATGGACAAACGATGGCACCCTCACTCACAGCTACACCTGAGCCAAGTACAGCATCTGAAACTCCTGTCAAGAAAATTAAGCCACAGATTCACTGGTCCTTTCAAAATTCTCAGACAAATTCATCCTACTTCCAGGCCCAGGGGTAGGCCCCATCATAGAAATGGTTCAGCTTTGGAAGCTGCCAGGAGATTACTCTTCCCTACCAGCTAGAACTCAAGAGACCTTTGACCCCAATTTCCTGTTCACTTCTTCTTTTTACATATACTGTGTAAGCTTTCAGTTTTCTACATTATTACAGTAGCTCATTCTGAAGTGTGGACAATTCTCTAGTTGTATAAGTTAACTTTGAATGTATCTTTTGCCTGTTCATTTCAGTGCTCACTGGATTATCCTCTGTCTCCATTGTTTGATGCCTGATCATTTTTTAACCTCTGCCTGCTTTAAATGTTTGGGATTTTGTATTATGCATTGCTACTGTCAATAAAGCCTTCTTGCATGTGGTTCCTAAACCTTCTCCTGAGTCCAATGCTTTGCAAACAAGATTCATTTGTAGCATTGTTCAGAGCTAATGAACAATATGGCAAATTCTTAAATGACTATTATTAATTTACTATAATGTGTTTACTTACATATTTATGGCACTACATCCTTAACTAGTTATTTAATCATTTGTCTAATTAATAGCCAATAAACAAACCATTTTGTTTTCTTATTTAAAAAAAACATGCATATGTTCTGCCTTTGTTCAACATGATGTAGATGACACAGATGTGTGCCTCAGATGAAAAACTTAAAGTTTAGAGTCTGTATTTGACTCCAGCAGCGAAATGGAGTAATCAATCATTCAAGTTCTACCACTCAAGATCAAACTAAGCAGCCATTGTAAAAATTTGGTATGACCCATTGATGTCAGATCCCTCTGACACCACTGATATGTAATTAACAACCATTATCAAATGCTGTGAATAACAGTAATAGACTACAAGGAAAGCATGAATAAAAAATGATTATGAACAACATAGCCATTAGAGAAACAGCATAAGGTAATGTCCAGGTAAATTATATACTTTTCATCTAACAGACAAATAATTCTCATAAGACTTTTTATTAAAATGTTCATCCTTTTAGACATAGCGCATGAACAACAACAACAGCAACTATGAATATTATCAGTAGTAGTAGTATATAATAATAATAAGAAGAAGAAGAAGAAAGTTTTATTTTCTCCTAATACCAAATGTAAAAATTATTAACATCTCTAATGAAAAAATTGGTACTTAATTGTTAAATGCTTTGAAGAATATTTTCAGATAATATATTTTATGTGATTAATTGTTCTTCATAAATGTTTTGATACCTTATTGTTGTTTTGCCAAACAAATCAATATCTAGAGTATAATCAACTATAACCATTTTAAAAACCCACAATTTAGATGCCATAAAGAAATAATCAGAAGACTGTTGCTCCTAGGCACCTTCCTTATACACAGCTGCAAGGTACAAGCATAAACAGAACAGTTTGCACATTTATTGTATAACCCAGTTTATCACAAGCTCAAACATGTGTTCCAATAAATTCTAGTGCTATGGGCACTTTACCATAATAGAACCACTGGTGCTTATTGACAGAAATGTAACACAAAAGAACATAAAGTACCAGACTCAAGCGTTACATCATGCACCTGCTTTAAAAGTCAGAAAATACATTCCTTATGTGGACAATGGCTTTGGCTAATTATGTTGCCCAAAGATTGAAGTCATGCAGTGGCTTTTGGCTGGAGAGGCCAAAGCAGCACTTGACTCACACTGTAAAGTAAATACTGAATAATGAAATACTGAGTGTGTTACTGTGATTGGTCTCAGCTGGCACACAGATGGCAGTTTCCTCCTAGCCTCTAAACGCTGCTTTAATTCAAGAGGACCTAACGAGGACCTGGATGGGATCCATCAATTATTTGAGAGATCACAGCTTGAAAGCAGCATGCTAAAGCATTAAATAGTGGAACATTAAGCAAAAAGTGAAAACAGCTGGCAAGTATAGATGTTAACATTGCTGGTATTGTTGATGAAAGATACGCTCAAGGCATTACCTTTTAAACAGGGTATAAAGATTTCTTCATAGTAGGGGGAGTTTGTAATATCATACTAATGAAAAGAAACGCTTTCCAAATTTACCAAAATAGGCAACATAGACTAATCTATTTGCAGATTAACTATGTGCATACACATGTCCATCATTCCAATCATCCGTTTAACTTCACCCATGAATATGTATGATGAAGATGGCATTTTGACTCATATTCTCATTCTGCTGAAATTTAATATGAAAGCATAAGTGGGGTTTTTCCCCCTTAATTAAACACACTTCAGATTTGTTCTGAGATCAGTGAAATTGAGCTCAGGAGACCCCAAATTAACAACAACATTACTTTGTGTGCACAGGAAAAAGAATTTGCTTATTATACATGTTTTATTTTTTGTTTGTTTGTTTGTTTATATATTATATTTATATTCTTCTGTGGAAAAAATAAATACAACCTTGGCCTCAGAAGCTAGCATTGTCGCCTTTAGCAGGAATAACTTCTTATAGGTGTTTTGCATAATTGTCCAGCAGGCTGGCTGGAATTTTTGGTCACTCTTCGATGTAATATTCTTTCAGTTGCAAGATGTTTGAGGGTTTTCTTGTACATACTGCAGTTTCAAATCCCCCCCACAACATTTCAATAGGATTTAAATCCGGGCTTTGACTAGGCCATTCTGTAATCCTCCATTTCTAATTTTTGAGCCATTCCATGGTGGATTTGCTCCTGTGCTTAGGATCATTATCCTGTTGAAAGGTCTATTTTCAGTTCTATGTCAACTTTCGGACAGATGACCTCACATTATTTTCAAGCACCCTTTGCCATGAAGTAGAATTCATAGCTGAATCATTGAATGCAAGCTATCCATTCCCTGAGGCAGCAAAGCAACCCTAAACAATAACATTTCCACCACTGTGCTTCACGGTTGGTATCAGTTACTTCTCCTGAAAAGCTGTCTTTGGTTTGCAATAAACATGTCTGCCAAAAGGTCTGGTCTTTGCCTATATGCTCGAAAACTGTAATCTTGCAAAGGCTTTTTCTTGACATGAGGGTCAAATTTGTGCTATCTTTTTCTGATTGTAGAAGCATGTATTTTGACACCAACAGTTGCAAGACTTATTGAGAGAGAGAGAGAGAGAGAGAGAGAGACTTTATTTTCTTTATTTTACAATAAATACTGAAAGAAGACAGGGTGGCGAAGGTGAATAACCAGCAATCTGTAGATCTATGGTATACTTTCAACACTTGATGAATCATATATTAGTCCACATGATCACCATTTATTCTACACCCCATCTACTTGTTGAATATGGCAATCAGCTGTCAGGGTTATTCACAGTAACAGGTCAAGCACCCTATGAAAAATGACCCTAAACCCTGTACACCTCCAGTCTAACACCTGCAATAAGTTCTAATGTTACAACATTTATGCACAAACACATCTGCCTTCCTCAGAACTCAGAAGTATGTCTCACATACACAACAGATGGGAGCAAACTATTGCTTTTACACAGATATAGGGTGTCTGTATTAAAGCTGGGTTTTTATGATAAAGGGCACTGAATCACTTAAAAGCCCTTACAATATTTTCACCTGTCTTCTGCTTTCCTGGGCACCTGTGAAAAGAAGAAGCACAAGTAGAACACTGAGTTCAAAGCATGACTGCAAGCACCCTGCAATATTGCAGGCAGTAGTCACTACAACACTCCAGAGAATTCACCCTCCATCTATGTGAATGTTTAAAACATGTGAATGTTAGGTGTGCAAATATTCCACAGCAGGGTCAACAGCCATTTCTAGATCCTTGGATCAAAGTTTTTTGAGAAGCATTCCTAAACTCTACAGCAGTTTAATGCATGAAATGCTGATACAGGTGAATAGCCTGTGTTAAAGTTCAAAATGATGGAAATGTGATCTCAGTGATTTCGACCATGTCTGGTTTGAGTATTGAAGAAACGGGAAATATTTGGTTGCATTTATTGCTGCTAAAGTTGGCACGAACAGATTTTAAGTTTAAGGGTTCAATTAGATTTTC
>JAOUWY010000062.1:16933891-16946065 GCA_025728095.1 Prietella phreatophila | reverse complement strand
TTGTTGAAATGTGCAATAACAAAACTTGTTTACATTATTCCTGAGTGTCGATATACACAGGTGCTCTTCAGCCGCTGGGTGTATTTTTAACAAAGCAATGTATATATTATGCATTTCCTCTAAGAAAAAAGAATCTAAGGGTGCATCTTGAACTCTACAGAGACTTTTTGCCCAGAAACATGCTATAGATTAAATTAATTTTGTACTTTTACCTCACAGACACTGCATTTGAAATTAAAACAATGAGTGCACCACAAACTGTGTACTTACTGGTGTTATTGTGTGCAGTATAACATCAAAAAATATTGCTGAGAGTGTTTCTCACCAGGAGGTCACTGGAGCCAGCATGCATGTACTTGTCCATGAAGTCTAGGATGGTAAGCCAGAGAGCAGCGAATGTGGGCAGAGAAAGCAGTGGCGAGAGATGCTGGAGGAACACCTGAGGAGGCCAAAGCACCAGACATCATTTAGCAGTTTCAAGCAGAAACCATCAAACTCACTTTTTATTTACAGGTTTGTTTCACAAAATACTAAATCTACTAGACCTTGGAGAGCAGTGTACAGGCTCTCATTCTGGTCTCCTCCATGCCCCCAACATCTGCTGGGCTGATGCTGTCTAAGAGCTTAGTCAGCAGCGGAAACAGGACCTGATATGAAAGGGGTTAAGCTCCGAGTCAGCATACATGGGTGTTTGACTTGTATTCAACCATTGTGTCACATATGATTGTCTCACCTTGTTGAAACAGGATTCCCACTCCACAGCATCCAATGTTTGCAGATCATGTACAAGTAGCGCCCTCTGGAGGTAAGTGAGAGCCTGCATCCGAACCTGCCTCCGAGCATCACAACACAGCCAGGCCATACCTGCAAGGGGTCACTTCAATTTTTTATTCTGCTTATGCTGCAGGCTGTCACATACATATGCATACCAGTGAAATATTAACAAACCCATTAACTTGAAAATGTGCTTCCCTCAGATAGCTGATTTGTATTTGGTTCAAATTTGTTAACATATCCATTTAAAAAAGTTACTTTATCGATATTTTTCTAAAACCTAATTTAAAATGATGTATTGTGATGTCACAACTTAAGCTCCATAGCTCTGAAACCTCCAATTTGCATATTAGTACACCATGATGTGCTACCTGGAAGCTTTTAACATAAGAATCAGCATGCTGAACATTTCAGGATTTCTAAAGGGCATGTGGAAAGGTATCAAGATTCTCCTTAGACCATTTAAATTTTTGTCATCAAAAAATAATAAATGACTTATTATACAATGATGGTTTAAACTCACAAGAATGGTTTAAAGTTGCACTTCATGTGTACTTTAAAGGTTTTCTGTGTGTATTTAAATGTTTCTCAGACTAATGTCATAATGTGACTGAATGAAACAACTGCTGAAGTGGCCACAGCACTGAACAGGGAGAGGACAAAGCAATTTGCTACAATAAAAACTTGATGTTTGACTACATGGCATAATACAGCTAAAGAAACTGACAAAATCTTGGTTTTGTGAGACTGTTGTCAGCTTGACCTTGGAGCAAAGGACACCAGCAGCTCGACCACAGTGTCTGAGAGTCAGCTTCAATCTTCTTTCCACTGGCCTCCAGATGGCGCTGTTCCTCTGCCCATGAGCTGTAGATACTTGCTGCCCGTGTGTGCAGTGTGTGCATCAGATCTAACAACTAGAATGGAAGCGCTGAATTAACCATCAATACATGACCAGCAAACTGAAAAATATACAGATCACCTTATCTGTTGATCAGCATGCATCTTTGTTTATATACGTGGGCAAATGTGATGCAGTGGACAGTGTGGAACAAAGGCAGGGGCAGAAATAGGCACAAGCTAATTATTCCAAAGGAAATGATGGTGATGGAGGTCTGAATGAGTTGTAATCTGTGCAGTATGTTTCTGTAATTCATTTATTTAATAGGCTACTTCATTAGCTTTGAATTTGTATTACGCATTCAAATGAAAGAAAAATACAACGGAGTGATTAGAGGATTAATCACCAGTTATTGTACCCATAAATTTGAGCAGAAGACCAACAAAGCAACACTCCTGCCCCAAAGGACCTCATCGTCACACAAACCTACAGCAGCAGGCGTGTACACTGTAAAGGTAGTAGGGAAAGGGCTGCGGTACTTACGTCCTGACTAACCTGTAAAGACACCGTATGGTAGCTGGCTGGCACCCCCTCGTCTTCCTCATCGTCACTGTGGGAACGGGAGGGCCGCTGACTGGCAGGTTTAGCTCGTCGGGACACACCTTCCTTCTCCCGTGGCTTCTTCCGTAGCCGACTAGCTTTTGAGTCGTATTTGTGGCTCTTTTTTTTCTCATGGGTGCGATAACCTGTTTATGTCACAGGAAAGCAGTGAAAGAAAAGGAGGTAACAGAGTGTTAAACCTCATTTTGTCAACAAGTCCTTCCTGCCTTTTCAATTATTTGACATAGGGTAACATCATCTTTTATCTTTCAACAGCTGTGCATGTCAGTAACAACATAGTTGCCTTGGAAATACATCAAAATATTTGTTTCTGTTTCCTGATGTGCAGAAGACAAAGAACAACTATACTGCATGTTTATAGCACTGTTTCCATTAGCTTTTTACATGTTAGAACTACACGCTTTGATCAAGCTGCTTTCATAGTGAGCTTGTAAGCCCTGTTGACAGCAGGTATCTACAAAAGTGCATGGAGCCCTCTGATGAATAAGAAGCTCATGTCTAATCACAGAGTCAAAAAGTACTGAATGTCTTAACTAAGCCTGCTGAAGATAGCTGGATTGAAAAACTGAGGGATATACGGACAGAGGGTATACAAGTCACGCAGTTAGATGGCCCCGAGTTAAATGACTCACCCTTAGAGCACAGCTTAAGATACCCAACCAAAGAGCTTCCAGGCACTGACACATCCAATTACAGTGCTATGGAACCGACCCACACAAAGACTTCTTAATCCCAGAGGAGTCAATCTGCACATACGAGATCTGAAAAGGAGCCGATCTACACACAAGGCTTGCTATAGTGCTTTGCTTAAGTGAAAACTCGAGGAAACAGAATTATGATGTTCAGAGTAAGGCAGCACTAGATTTTAACATACTGTGTTGTGTAATATCCAAGATTTCTCTCAAGCAAGGCCACAAAATCCCCTGAAGCAACATATTTTAATGGGATCCAAAGGGGGTTGAATAAAGGAGCAGGCATCAAAAAACCACCAATCACGATTCAAAGACTGCATTCGTTGTTTTGATGTCTATGTCTTAGCTAAAAAGCTAGCATGGATGTGACCACCAGTGCTGACATGTAGGTGATCATAAACACGATGACCACCTTGTCTTATGAGTGTGACGATAACAACCGAGATGAAGATGTGTGCATGGGTACACTAACCTCCATTAAGACTGGCTTCCACAAACACTCGGATGGCTTTCACGCAAAGCTCAAAGTTCTCAGGTGTGACATGTGCAGCATCTCGTACAATAAAAGAGAGCGACTCCACACACTTGATGAGGGACTTGGTATCATGCAGGCCCATGTCCTGACCCAAGGTTAAACTGTACTGGTTAATAAGAGGAGCAAGTTGTGCCTTACTGCTGTCCAGGTCATCCTTACCAACCTATCAAAAGACAAACACAGTATATTAAATATAGATGACGTACACCAAAGGCACTTGGGTTTGAGATCACAAGATGAATGAGAGTATGGTTCAGAATGATTCAGGGAGTTTCTGGCACAAATTATCGTACAACAAATTAAATACAAAAGTGGGATATCTACCGGAGCATATCTATCTAAAGCACAAGAAGTGGGTAGTGTTTTCTTCTGTACTCACCACTAACCATCCCACTTCAACTTCAGTGGCAGAGCGAGATAATCTGGGCTTGTTGTGTTCAGTGTAAACCTCAGAGTCAGAGGTATAGCCTCGGTCCAAAGTGACTTCACTCTGGTGGTATGAGCTCACTTCACTGTCAGACTGGGCACCTAGAGAACCCATACATTTAAAATTCACTTATCACCACACCATTACACTTTAGATCAGACTCTGATCAGATTTGCATCATTATCCAGCAATGTACAAAACATACTCTTTACCTGCGTCACTGTCAGGGCTGCTGCTGGTGACCTGCAGTGCAGCTGGAGGCTTGACTCCAGCACCGATGCACTCCAGCAGCGTAAAGAGAGTGTACCAGTCATCAGTGCAGTGGATGTTGGCAGCATTGGTTTTGAGCAGCTCGTGTAGACCATAGGCAACCTCTCGACTCACTCTGGACAACACGTGAGGCTTCATCATCAGGAGCAGGCGCAAAGAGAGCAGTACCTATGCAAGAAGTGAAGAATAAGGAACATGTTTTAGCATAGGTTTAACTAATTTCGGGTGATCGCTCCTTTGCAGTCATTTTTGGTTTAAGTTTAACGTCAGTTTCATGCATGTCCCTACCTTGTCCAAACGGCCACGTATTATCCAGTGGGCTTGTGTACGTGAGACTAAACGTCAAATGTTTTCTCTTCAACTGTATTTTTTCAAAATGACACCTGATTAAGAATTTTTGTAACTTAAAATGTAAATTTGAATTCTTGATACAGATTAAGGTCTTCAGTTATGCCCAGAGCATTTTAGGACCGTGTGTGTGTCTGTGATAGAAACAGGTGTGTATGCTGTAGTTTTGCAGATAAAAAGTGTTTGGACCAACCTGTGAGCTGATGTCCTCTCGGCGCAGCAAGCGTATAGCAAGTCTCAGCAATCCCACGACAGCTCTTTCCACCAGGAAGCAGCTCTCATTGGCATGCACACACAGGTGATACAAACGGGCACGCACAGTCTGCCACACACACGACACCCGATCCCTGCAGGTACACGGACAACATTAGACACAAGAAAAGTCATTAATTCTATGCAATGCTTTAATTATATCCAATCGCTTCATAGGAACTAACACATTACATCATTTATCTTTTGGGAGTACAACAGTCAGAGAGGGAGTCTCGATGTAATAACACTTCCTTGAACATTTCAACAGTCACTGTACCTATTCTCTAGAATGATGCGCAGCAGCATCTCTAGACAGAAAGCAGCATCTTCTTCATCATAGGTCTCTTCATCAGGAGTCACTGAGATGAGGGCCTGGAAGAAATTGGTAAATCTATTATAAACACATAGATCCCTATATACATAATCTTTTTGAGAAATGGTGCAGTCTACTGGTTGAAATCTTTCAATTTCATATGCTGACTGAAAAAGTCAATTTAAGGAACAGGTCTCGCCTTCATAAGCTCCTGCAGAGATTCCAGCTGTAGGAACTTGCTTTCTGTGATCAGCTTCTCAGGGTCACAATGCTGTCACGAGGAAAAAGCGAAAGAAAACTCAAGAACTGAGCCCCTCAGAAAAAAAGAAGTTGAAATATTCTGTCTGTACAGTGTGCATATACCTTTATACAGAGCAGGGCAGACTGTTTGGCCTCCTGATTCTCAGTAGAGGGGCCTCGCTGTCCAGACTGCTCCGCTCCACCACTCAGTGTCAACCAATTAACAAAGCTCAACACAGCCGACTCTCCCCTGAGAAAGATGCAATCTTTTGTATTAATGTTCTGAAGCTGCAGATATCTCAACCAAGAACAACAATACAGTATCTTGTAATATTATATTCATTATTTCTCAATCATAGCTTATAGTAAAACCTTACTATACTGATCGAGTAAAACCCAAGTAAAAGAAGATTACGAATGTTCACTTTAGTTCACAGCTTAGTTTGTAAATAGAATAATACCTATTTTATTATTATGATAAAAACATATAGTTCCAAGTCCTCGTTGTTTATTTCATAAGGCCTTTTTTTCCTTCTCCAAAATCCATTATAGGGATGTGAAATAAAACTGACCTATTTGCTGGTGTCTCCTCACGCTGTAGAGAAATCTTTCCATTAGGCTCTACAAAATCCTCAACCTTTGAAGAAAGAGGGAAATAGGAGATTATTACTCTCGAAACAAGCTAAACATTTCTATTATTACATATGCATGCCTTCCTGACAACTGATACCAGAGCAACAAACTTTTAAAAAATAAATAAATAAATAAAAATCCAGAAAAATATTGTGTTACTTGTCTTGTCGCATTTACACTGAGTTCAAAGAATCCATGAGGGTCCTTCTCTCACCTCTACCATGGATTTGGGTAAGAGCTCAGCCCTGAAGAGCTGCAGCATAGCCTCCATGATGTTCTTCCATCCCTCTCGCAAGATATCGCCATGCCGATGGGCAAGGTTAAATGTAGTTTTTGCTGCTATCTGAGCCTTGGCATT
The DNA here is from genome assembly GCA_025728095.1 of Prietella phreatophila. Lineage (NCBI taxonomy): Eukaryota > Metazoa > Chordata > Actinopteri > Siluriformes > Ictaluridae > Prietella > Prietella phreatophila. The sequence continues at coordinate 16,939,764 of JAOUWY010000062.1, read as the reverse complement.
GCTGCCAAAAACTGTGGGCAGGTTTTCTACAGACTGACAACACAAAACCCTTGGTCACAAATCCAACAGGAATGATCTTAAATGAAGTGTGATAGACGGGCATTTTTCTTACCTCACTGTTGAGTGTGGTAAACTTGCAAAGGGAGATGATTAAATTGTCAAAAACATCACTAAATCCATAGTGTGCTGATATCATTGCACATTTCCTGACAGGGTTTAAAAAAACAAACAAACAAACAAAAACCAGAACATTATTGTGCTGTAAACATCACTAACAGTCACTCTACAACGTACCATCTTCCATTCTATAACATTTACCTGAAGCCTGCAATGGCTTTTTGGATAATGGTGTCCTCTAAGCTCTTGTCAAACACGTATGAAAGGGCAGCGATTGTCGGGCCCCAGGTCATCGTGAACAAGTCGTGATCATAGCTGCCTGCAGGCACATGGAGGAAGATCCCCTCGGAAGTGGCCCCTCTGTGTAGCAACACACTCCACACATAGTTCTCCTTCACCAGGCCTTTCTGCTCATCAGGCATAACAATTTCTTCATTCCTGCAAAACAAAATCCCACACAACCCAACAATTTAATTTGAAAACACTACTTGGCTAATTGTACACTAAGGTGTGAGGGTAACAAAGACGGTTTGAAGTACAACAATTTCAGCAAGCACTAAATTATGAAAAAACAGTGTGTTTTTGCAGTCTTACTTGATGGCATTGTAGATGTCTTCCAGCATGTCCTGATCAAAATCAGTACCACCGTTCACACCTTTCAGATTTTTCTTGAATTGCTGCATTAAAGAAAAGGACAAAAGGAAGAAACCGGTTAAAAGCCCTTAATTCTTACTAACTGCAGAAACATCTCTTTCCTATCACCTTTCAAATCTAATAGTGGGCTTTAGCGTTACTGCTTCTGCTGTCCCTTAAGTGTCAGATTTGGGCAGACCGGTCTAAAGCCAAACGCAAGCCCAAATAAACACACACATCCGCTGCTGATTGATGGCGTTAGGCCACTGTTTTACTGCATGCCTTCATAATGGCAGGTAAAACAAGGCAAAGCTAAGCTCCCTGGAGAGAGAGAGAGAGAGAGAGAGAGATGAACAGAAAGAGAAATAAACAGTGGAGTAAACAGGCAGAATGGGGGAAGTGCCAGCTGGGCCTGTGTTGTTCCATAACGGAGCTTTGGTACAGACATTTACTATAGCTGCTGCAGAGACGAGACAGCTGCACTCACACACGTCAGCCAAATAGCACTGCGACCTCTCAGCTTCAAGAGCTCCACTTTCACTTAGAACTCTGCTCCGATACTTATCCTTGAAGTATGCAGTGTGGGTATATCCCAGGACTAAATTCCAAGAGATTGTGATGCATTTTAAATCCTTGTAGACAGATTTTCATCATTATTATGGTACTAAATTATTATTGACATGCAGGGCTAGAGTGTAAACCTCTAACTGTGCCAAATGTATAGGAAGCAAGTGTGTGTGTGTGTGTGCACTAAAGCCTGCTCAAAAGGGCTTCAGAGAGTTGCCTGAAATGACATTTACGGGCTTTTATAAGAGCAGTCTGAGGTTCTAAGCAATCTACATGGGTTGTCCATCAAACATGTGGAGAAGGGTAGTAAATATGAAGCAGCAATCATTAAAAGCTCACATTTAGTTGTCATCGATTCAAACAAAATTACAGCAAGTGAGGTAGTCAGGGATGTTACTACATCAGCTGAGAAAGCCGACAAGGAAAGACACAATAGTAATGTTGGGGAAGGTATAATTAGCAAAGCTGCAAATTTTGAAAAGACATGTCACTCAACAGGTGTAGTAGAGCAGAATGACCTCTTGCAAATAACATTTACCCTGTCTACTAGCTCCACAGATGCATAAAATCTATTTACTCTCATCATTAAACCTATATGGCAAAGATATGAATGCACACTTCTAGAAAAAGCTATATTAATGGTTTAAAGACATTTGTAATACTATCTGGGATCTCCAGCACACTGCTGTATCAGTACTCACCTCCACAGTCATGGGGATATTCTGCTTGCGAACATTGTGGTTGTGTTGATCCGTGTTCAACATAATGACAGCGTAGGCCAAAGCGAAACCAGCATCGTTTGACAAGAAGGGATTCCCATTTACTTTCTGCACATGAAGAACAGAGCAATATGATAGGGACAGAAAAGAAACCTTTAATAATTCTAGTAAGAGTAGAAACAACTTGGAGCACTGAATATAAATAGTTCACAACGACGTGTCCAAGACATACTTCCTCTCAAAATATCAGAGTGTCAATCTTTTCCTGTTACGATAAACTGATGTAAAGGGGAAGCGCACAAACCTGTTGTACCTATTCTGTACGAAATGAGCTCATCGGGGGGGGTGTTTTAAACTGAGACTAAAAAAAGTGGAGAGCACAACCAAGCTTATTTAAGGAGTGTGTTCTAAATGTTCCCTTTCTTTGGTTTAGCTTCATCTGCTACTGCAGGGCAGACTGATTATGTCACAAGTCATGCTGCAACATTTTCCTTGTCCCTGATTACCTGCATGACTAATGTGCCTGTCCTTTACCCATACTGGTTTGCTGTTCCACAGTCGCTAATTACCTGATGATAGGGCCCGTTGGTGATCCGGATTGACTTAGCATGTGGTAATGGAAGAAGTGGTGTGTGTCCTAGTAATTGTGTGCAAGTGAGACAGCAGTCTACACTCTATTTGCAGTGTGTGTGTGTGTGTGTGTGTGTGTGTGTGTGTGTGTGTGTGTGTGTGTGTGTGTGAGACTGTGTCCCTGCCAAGGTGAATGTGTGTATGCCAGCTGACTCACATGCCAGTTGTCAGTGAAGGTCTCCAAGAGCCGATGAATGACCGGCGCTTCGCCAGGAAGTCGGAAAGCCTCTAGATACAAACGCAGTGCCTCGTCTATACGCAGCCCTTGGAAAGCAAATGTGCTGCAAAGAAAGAAGGATTACAATACATATAACAAATATATATATACACGTACATTGTAAAACTTTGAGAGACTAATTATGTTTTCTTCGCATTCAACTACAGAAGTGATATGGCAAATCAGTGTAAAATAAACACAATCTTGAGGAAATGTGTCTTAGGATCCAACTTAGAAAGTATAATATCACAACAGTAGAGGGCAGCACACTCATCAGCAATATTTCTTTAAACTGAAGTGCAGCTCTAACAAGGTGTTTAAAAGGCAAGCACCTTGCTGTTAATTATCTTAATGTAACTGCTAAACTTGAATATAAAGGATAGCCTGAAATAAACTGCAATATGCTAAAAAAAAACAGTCAGATTAGGAGCATCTACTAGAACCAGAAGTCAAAATACATCTTAAAAGAACTCTTACTTGACAAAACTGTCGAGCAACTCCGTGTTGTTCCTTTCACTGATGAATTCTCCAATCATCTTCTTGTCCAGTCGGGGGTTTTCTCTAAGCCACTGAGCCACCTCATTGGTGTCCATTGGGCTACCCAGAAGGCCTTTTTCCTGCAGAAACTGGATACCCTTCTTAGGTTTCTGATTGAACTGCTCTGTGCCTGTGATGAGAAGCTACAAATACGGAGCAAAAGCATTAGGCTGCTCATACCTGTTCACCAGCACTCTGACACTTTCAAGTTTGCTTACTCGTCTGAGGTTTAAAAATAAATAAAAATTCACTTGACGTCACTCGGAACTTTTCTGAAATCATTTTAAAACATTCTAAGCACTCCACTGCGACGAACCAAATGCAGCCATATTCCACCCGTCTCGGACTACTTCTCAAAAGGATTACATGTAGAATATGAGCTGGTGGTTGAAAATAACCCTATACTCCGCTACTTAAGTGCTACAAATATCCTCCATATAAGCAGGTGTCTTAATTGCGCAATCTATTTATTTATACCATTAGGCTTGTTTATGCTGTCTGTTAAGCTGAATATTCTGTGAAATCTCAAGAATGCCGTTACCTTTTTCTTCGTTTTGATGCGCATCAGTTCCTGGGAGTCTGGAAGGCAACTGGTGAAACGCTGTGGGTTTCTAGGGCTTTTCTTTTCAGCTGAAATATTTTGGAAGAGAAAAAAGACAGAAAAAGTTTTTTCTGTATTATACCACTGCCAAACAAAAACGGGTAATATAACCATTATGTTCATTCTCATGAAGATGCATTATTTAAATGATACAGTACCTGAATCGGTCTCCTCCTGGTCTTGTCTACCCAGTCTCATCTTTTCAGCCATAAGATGTCCACTGGTTGGAAGGCATGCTGATGAAACTCCAGACTCTACTGCAGTCTGCCCATTTGAACCAAACAAAGCCTTGCTGGTCTCTGTAGGCAAAAAGGATGGGAAAAAGCAAAAGCTGAGCAATACCTAAGCAAATAATCGATGACTACTGAAAATCAGCACACTGGTCATCATCAAACCTGTTAATGAATCTGTGGTACTGTCGACAGTGGTATCTCCGTCATCTGTTAAAGTTTCTGAATGCTCTTGCTCAGCAGCCCTGTCCATCACTTTGACCTGACAATGGGCCTCTGTGCTGTCTATTACAGTTAACAGGGCTTCAAGTGAGAGGAGATGAGTTGTGTAGAGCTGACCAGAGACTGGAAAAGCATTCTGCAAAATAGTAGATCGAATCAGTCATCAAATCAACTGTTGTTAAATGAACTTTTCAAGTTGCTGCTCGATGCTGATCAGTCATCAAGAAATCGAGGTTGAGATGGATCACCTTGGAGAGCAGCTTTGTGAGGTCCTCGAAAAGGTTGGAACAGTAGAAATCACAGTCATAGTTAATATACAGCTCAGTCACAAAGCTCGGGATTCTCCACAGCTGCACGATTGCCTCAAGGGCCATTTCCTTCATTTCATAGGGCATCTTTGGGTTCTCTGAGGTAATGATGTCCATTAGCTTCTTCAAATAAATCTACAAGACACAGAGCTAATTAGCTATCTCACACAATACCAAATATACGTTAAATCTGAACAAATGTCAATGTAGAAATTTGTATTTGTGACAATGTTCACATACCTCAAGCTGAAATTTGAGATGTCCACGCATGCTCTCAAACAGCAGAAAGCAGACTCGTAAGGAGGCAGCATACAAATTCATTCGGTCTTCACTTAATAACTACAAAACAGAGCGGCACGTTATTGAATTATTTTCACCCTATGTAAAAAAAAAAAAAAAATAAGAATAATAAAATACATACAAAAAGCACACAAGAAAATCCACAGAGAAAATGTCAACCTGTATGAGATGTCTGCAAAGCTCATCTTTGACTAGGACAAGCAGTGACTGGTAGGGAGCGATGTGTGTGGCCTCTAGAGCCACGTTGAGCAGCTGCAAACCCATGTGCTTCATCACATCGGAGTTGTGGCGGTCATGAGGGTTGGTGAGAGAAATGAGAAAGCGGAAAAGCTCTCTCAGACATGGGAGTCCATATGGGATCAGCGCTGCACCTGACGGAAATGGAACGTAGCAGACGCGTTTTAGGAAACACTGGGCTTATTTACAAAATTTTTAATCATACTGCATAAAACCGAATTCAAACTGTACCCTCTCTCTGAGTAGACTGAGTGAAGCGCACACCTCTGGGATTTACATAGTCCATGTCATGCACAGATGCAGAGTCAGACTGATCTACTAATAAATCTCGGTCTTCCAGCACCTCAGGAATGGACTCGACTGAGGCAGACGGAGTACGTTCTACCGGTCTACCCTCACTCTGTCAATAAAACACAACACAGACAATTCTCAGCAAATATCACAAAAGAAAAAAAGACAGCAATATTCATCAGGAATGATATTAAAACATAGCATGACCTAACAGGAAGTACATGTACACTTACTCATAGAGAGAGAGAGAGAGAGAGAGAGAGA
>JAOUWY010000062.1:16919712-16931074 GCA_025728095.1 Prietella phreatophila | reverse complement strand
GTCTTATAGAACTCTTTAGACATGATGACACCACACACCTCAATAACAAAGGGAACACCAGACACGAGATATGACAGGGGTATAAATAACACAGGTTCCACCTGCACTCCCTAAGCCGGTTCTGATCACTGACACATGATCTTGAACACCTGATTTTAATTTCAGAATTTGAAGGTGTTATGTAGGGGTGTACTTACATTTTCCATGTGACTGATCTGTTTTCTGTTCATTGAAATTGTGAAAATTACTACAAAATGTCAATTGTATGTGTCATTTGATACCACCATAGACTTTATTAATAGGCACTGTTTCAAAGAGGATCAAATGTTTGCTTGTTCAAATGTCAGAGAATGCAACAATTTACATGGGGTGTACTTACTTTTTCACAAGACTATATATATGGCATATTATGTACATGTTCTGCATATTCAGAAAAAAGTGTGTTGATTATTTTTTCCCGTGAAAACAATTTCCTGTGTTGTTTATGCCCACATGCTAATATGGGTACTATTGCTGTAACAGTGGTTGTCATCTTCTACCTTAAATTCAGACAGCGTGAACCAAAGAGCCACAGATATCAGGGTGATGCAAGCAATCCTCAGAACTAGTTAAACCTGGTTCAGTGTGTACTTCAGACTTCATATCACATATTTAAGTATTACTGTATTATAATACTATCTAGAATATCTAGCACGTTATTGCCACTGGCATCAGCACATTACGTTAATCATTTTAGTACTCATTAGTTTAAGCATTTTACTTTTGAATAACAATTTAATGTTGCTACAGCATGTGTTATTTAGAATGTACTCCAAAAACCCATGCAGTCACTGCTTTAAGCCATGCCTCCCAGTGTATTTAAATGCACTAGCTGTGGCCCGATCATTACTCCCACTTTATATAAACAAAAAGTACCCTGTCTAAACCACTCTGATTGGGGTTTCTAGGGTGATCTGCATGAATAAGATCTTGTCTGTCCAGGATACAGCCTGGGATCTGTAGAAAAGAACCAGCACAGAAAGGTACTATGGGAAAGAAAAAAGAGGCACACTGCATCACAGCAATAGGAAGGAAATGTGGGTCTCTCAAAAATATGTTATAAAAATACTACTGATAATAATAATCTACAGATCCAGTATCGTCAATCATATTAATATAACTATAATATGATCAGATATTTATCAATGTCAGAACGAATGATTAATGGAAGAGCTGAATGATGAGACATGACGATAAATGAGCTGTATCTTTGTACAAAGCTGTGTAGGGACAACAGATGTAAGGGAAGCCGGGCTAAGATTAAGGCACCAGGGAAGAAGCAGACAGATGAGACAAAGTCAACTGAGACACTCAATTCAATCACTCAACACATCTTTGATATTTACCTTCTTCATGTTGGTGCCCACAAAACTTTTAGCCTCTTCTTTAAACTGTGGTAATCTGCATTGAGAATAGAATGAGAGCACAGTAAATGAGTAAATAAATGAGTTGTTGTTTAAGTTATTTTACTCAGGACATCTGTATTATATGAACATGCACTATGTTATGACATCACACCATAACTGTGTGTCTAGTACAAAGGAAATTTTAAAGAAGTTTTAGCTGCGATTAAGAACTAGGGGAATGTGGTTCTTGTCCAGCTGGCCCAAATTAAAAGTCTTGTTCATTCTAAGAGGCCCATCATGGTCTGGTTGGAAGACAATATGTCAGCGGAGTGGTCATCTTTGTTCGAGTGTCTTGACTTTTTGACCTGTTCTGCCGGTTCATTAGCTGAATTAGATGAGATGATGTTCTCATGGTGCGTTGTGTGGACTCTGCAGCTTTGCCTTAAATAAGCCATCATCTCTCACACAGTGGGAGAGACAAGACCTGATGTTAACTCTGGTCTGCGTTAATAGAGTGTTGTCTTGCTGGCTCAATTATTCGATGATCTGTGAGTCCAACAGATTAGCATCCCTAATGCTTTCAGCAGGCTGCTTAAGCCTCCTCCTGAGCACTCAATAAGAGCTGCTGTTCATTACTCTATCTCTCAAACAGCCACACACGCGCATGCGTACACAAACGACATCCACTGCTTATTACTGCTCTTTTACATGCATGCACACACAAATACACACACACACACACACACACACACACACACACACAAATACATACTCGTTTAAGGCCTTTCACCCTTATTATAAAGACATCATGGACAAGAGGGTCTAAGAAATAATACAAGAACAGCAGGAGCAAAGGTGTGTGTGTGTATGCATACCAAAGAGGAAAAAAAAGGTGCTTAATTACAAAGTCCCATATAAATAAGGTACTGGTGGTCATCTCAAGGACACTGGGTTTCAGCATATGTTTATGTACTTACAAAACAGAAAAAGAGAAAAAGCTTTCAAAGAAACTATGAATTGGTTTTTCAAAAGATGGCATTTCTGTGTGTGTATAAGTTGTGTGTATGTGTGTGTGTGTGTGTGTGTGTGTGTGTGTGTGCATATACAGTTCTCATCTATATGCAGATGGTAGACCAGGTTGCTTTGTAGGCTCATTCTCTTGTCTGTGTGGGATGTGACTGGAAGCCTAATACAAGTGCTGTCTCCACGGATACGCACCTCTGATAAATGCCATCCCATAATCATGTTATTGCATTAGAGAAGCAGCGCACTATGACCTGAAAAGCAGGACAAAATGGTGCTGCACACAATTTGATGACATTCATTGCAGCGCAATAGTGCACTAAAAGACATCAAATCTAAATCAAAGCCTGTTTTTCCTTAAACGCCACGTGCAGTTAAAACCTCTGTGGGAGGGGGTTTTGTTCGCGTAATAATAATAGAAAAAAAATGATTAATGCAGTCTGAATCCTGCGAGGCTTCGCAGTGTCGCAATCTCATTAGTGTTCGGCTGGGAAAAGAACCTTTTGTACGTCGGAAGTGGAAAAGCTAGGGAATCATCTGAGAGTGAAATTGGAAACCGTTAAGGACACAAAACAAGTTCCTGCTGTGTTTGGTCTCCGGTTCGGTTTGATTATGTTTACACCCAGCAGACAACTGGGTCCTTAATCCCCTCCAACCCCCTCACTCGCTGTCTTTCTCTTCCACACTCATCCATTCCCCTCTCTCTGGTTACCTGGAGAAGAGCAGCTGCACCATGTCCACCAGCGTGTGTTCGGCTGATTTCCTCAGCAGCTCTGTGGAGGGCAGACAGAGCACGGACGGAGTGAGCAGGAGGTTAGCTTAGAAAAGTGGGAGCAGCAGTAGCTCAGGACCCGAGAGTCCCGCTCTGTTTGGCCAGGATTAGTGCTAGGCTTTATTAGCGCCCTGCTCAGAGACTGGGGGCAGGAAGCTGTGAACTGCGGTCTGACATACACTGGGTCAGCACTGAAGATTTAACTGTGCCAACATAACAGCTGAAAATGTCAATATAATAACCAAGACTGCATTGCTTGTCTTATTCACTTAGAGATATATGGCTGGTAATAATGTTTCAAGGGGACTGGAGCAGCCTCAGCTGCACAGCTCACCACTTAGTCTCATCTCAAAACAAATGCGGAAGCAGGACTGCATGATCTCACACACAGACTCGTTGGTCAGATGGGCTCCCACTGGAGTCAGCAGCAAAGTCCTCAAAACCTGAAACGTCACAAGCAGTCAAAGTCAGCATCAAGTGACTAATAAGGTCACAAAAGCAAATAGCTGCAGTGTCATTTTTGTGTCAGAGCAGATGATATGGCAATACTTTCACGGTGCATAATATACAATGTGTGCTACATTTACAAAAGAAAACGAAAGACTAAATCCGGAGAACACAGAGTGCGAAGCCAGAACACATGAGACAACCGTCTCTCACACACACACATTATTTAACACGATAAAAGAAGAAAAAAAAACTGAACAAATAAAACTTTTTTAATGTCCAATCAGCGACTCATTACTGTGATGATAGTGGAGTCAGTCAGTGTTATAAACCCAACACTACACTACCACATTGCCCAGCGCCATTTTTGTGTACTTCCAACACTTTTGTCTGGGCGAAATTTGAAGTTGTTAGGCTATTACCTGGAGGATTTTCATAAGCACCACTTCATCACTAGCAGGGTCCGTCCCCACAAATCTTGCATGAGTGACCGCGTCAGCCATGTTCTCAATCCCCTCTGCTGCTCCTTCATGATTGGCATCTGTAACGAGCAATGGTCAAAACATATTAAAAGGAGGCGGGCATTTCTTAAAGCTTCAGATGCATATTAAGGAGTTAATATCTGGAATAACGACATACTGCATTCAGAAGGTGCACTGAATATGGTGTCAAATAATAAATCTTATACGTTCGGCTTGGTTCATCCCATCACACCCCTTCCATTCACAGTACTCCATGAGAAGGGTCTACCACAGCCATCTGACATCTAATCACCAGATGTGTCCTTTGTGGGCAGGTGGGTAAATTGGCTGTCTAGGCAACGGGAGCCAGTGTTTTGAAACCTAAGCTGGGCCAGAAAGCAAGCTGGAGCCAGGCTGCTTTTCTTTCCCAACGCCTTTAAAAAGTATTTCATTAACTAATAAGCACACGCTGTCTGGAATGGAAACCAGGGCTCTTGCTGCAGGTAGAGTACCGAGATGAGAGAACATTTCGCTTATTACTAGCTACACAAAAGAGGACGGAGCTGAGAAAAGGCGGCCTTCATTCTGCTGCTTCACAAGTCATCATTCAAATGTCAGACAATTTCCTGAGTTTTATTTAATTAGCCTGTAGAATGAACTCCTGTATTCCGACATTTCCAGAAAATACTGGGATGGACATGCAAAATAAATAAATAAATAAATAAAATAAATAAAATAAAAAAAAAGTAAAACAACAATCACAGATATAAAGGATTTATATACATTCGAAAACTTACAATGAGGTTAATGAGGAGCATTAAAATTTATAAAGAAAATATGGGAAACGTCTTAACCCAGTCTTAAATCATCCATTCTTAAGAGCGTTTATAGAGCCCACATGGTGAAAAAAGGTTTATGAGCACTAGTGAATTTAGCGCTTATATAGAAACAAGGGCCCCAATAAACACGAGACGTTCTTCCAAATGCCCAATCTCCACGGAAACCAGAGCTATGGGCTATTCACAACATTAGAAGTCATCTAAAATACTAATCCTCACTTGGCACCAGCTACACAGACAGGCGGCAGGGTCCTTGTTGAAATAACAGCAGTACGGGTGGGGCTGAGGGACTGTGTGCATGTGTGTGAGAGTCGGGCTAAAACAGCTGTCGTGTAGTAAGATGGTAAGTCAAAGTACATTCAGACACTATCATTACTGAGAATGCCAAATTATGGAACAGCATTTATGATGAGCATCCTTAACTTTCAGCCAAAAATATACAGATGCTCATAAACGAGCATTAAGATCATTTCTTGTCTGGGTGAAGTGTATAACAAATCAAGCAAATATATTCTTTATTTTAAACTCAAATCACTAAATAAAATGAAGCTCGTGTCTTATACAGGCCTGTCACACACACATGCACCTTCATTCAGAAAAAGTAGCCTAAAATGCTCATCATGCATGATTTTTCCATCATTTGACTAGTCACCCCAATTGAACTGGAGCAGAAAAACCTTAGCGTGAGGGAATCGGGTGGGAAAAGAAAAAAAAAAGAAAAGAAAAGAAGTAGCAGGAACGGGAGAGTGGGAAAAGTAGGATCTGGAAATCTGTCAGTGTGGCCATCCCCCAGAGCCAGCCAACCTCAGGCCTGAGATTTGAGGGGAATTAAACCCTCGGCAAACGAACTCAGTCATACAAACACAGACCCCCCAGTGTGCCAGAAGGGCTTGGGTCTCACTGTACACACGGAGCAAGAGACAACGAGACATGTCAGCAGGGACCGGTTGATAAAAAGCACATGCTGTAAGTCTCAGGAGACGAGCGCTGGCTAGAAAGCAATTTAAACAGTGTCGACTATGTAGCATTAAAGAACAGAACAATAAATAAATAAATAGCATAAAGCTACAACTGTCCTAAATACAAAAACAAGTATAATGTGTATAAATACAGAAAAATTGCTGGTGTCTGAAATGCAGAGAAGAGTGACAAATGCCACTGGAGTTCTATATATGACCAACAGATGGCAGTGCATGAAGAACGTTTACTGGACATGCGAAGTGTCATGAAGTATGTAACCTCCTCGTTTCAGGCTAACTGTACTCCAGCGAAGAGGCTTTGAAGCCTGAAGAGCTGAATTAGTGAGAGCAAAATCTAGAAAATCAGCTGTACAGATGCTGCGTTCCACGATGGCCAAATCATTCTTGAGAGTCCACTGGAACTACAGAACTGTAGGGAGTGGTATGAGTTTCGTCTGTGGAATGCTTATTCAGAATAATGATAATGTCACTCTTCACAGCACATTAGGAGAGAGTGAATGAGCATAACCTGTCAGTCAGCATAAAATTACTTGCATGCCAAAAGGTCATTTAATAACAAACTCGTACAACTGCATTAAGATATCGGGCTCCTCACTTGGGATTAAAGCAACTCTCGCTCCGTGTGTGTGTGTGCGCGCGCGTGTGTGTGTGTGTGTGTACGTGTGCGTGCGCACGTATGCATCCGCCCACAGAAAAAGGTTTTTAAAAAATTATATCTACATGATTTCAGTACCTACACAAAATATAAACTAGAGACTGACATAACTCACACAAACACCGCACATAAGCTAAAGTTTTCTTGGACCATCCTGTGTGCTGTTAACACTTCACCACAGATACTAGTTTATGTTTATGACAGAGGCCATGCCAGCGTGTGTGCGTATGTGATCCCTACTATGGCAAGACAACCCATCTTTTGGACAGCCCCAGGCTGGTTGCCATAGAAACCCATACATGTGAACCCCCTGATGAGATGCTAGATAAGAGATCAGTGCTGGATTTGGAGTGACAGCAGACCTCTGGGAGTCCATGGCTTATTTGTTAGGCATGTGCATGTGTGAATATTTCCTCTCCTGTGCCTATTGTTCACTTGATGCAATTCAGTTGCCATTTGGGCAAAAACAAATCCATGTAACAAGCTTGTGAATTCCAATGAACTACATTAATTTTTCTCAATTTAAACATCACATCACGCTCAACACTGATATGTTTATGTCATGGCTAGTACATTTTCTCCCTTGTTACTTAAAAAAAACTGACTAAATGATGGGTCAAGTAACTCCTTGTTGCAACTGTAGCACTTCAGGTCATAGCAGGTCTCTCCATCTCGATTTTGTTGTGCGAACCATACAGTTGCTTGACAAGTGCTGTCATATTATTTATTCAACAACCCCCCCACTATTTATGGGAGATTAGAGAAAAATTATGGATGGCTAACATCTGGAGCTGTGTGTTGGTTTCGGACATTCACTGGCAGCATCACGCCATATTTCTCTACTAAGGCTATGGATAGACTGTGCTAATCACTAACTTAGTCTGATTACTGCACCTCCCAAGGGTAGGGCTTTTTATGCAGCAAAATCTACAAATATAACAGTCCCTAAATCTTCAGTTAAATATTTTTAAAAATCATACACACAAACACGCTTTCCTAATTTCTGAAAATGTTTAGTATCTGGACAAACTGGAAATAAAAGCTGGCCATCTCATTTCAGTGTTTATTTTGAACTGTAACGTTTTAGACTATACATAGTATATGCAGTTGAGGCTGCAGGGGCGTGGTCGAACTGTAGATGTAGAGGAGGCGGATCGAACTGGCAAGTAACACGTGATTCTGACCTGTGTTAGATTAGGCAGTTTACTTGTGCATGTCTATTTGTGCTTTCAGTGCCTCCTGTAACGAGCAAGCGAAGGAGAGAGGGAGAGAGCAAGAGAGCACAAACAGTGTGTGTGTGTGTGTGTGTGTGTGTGGGTGTGTGTGGTCGAACAAGTAAAATAATGCGAGCAAATCAGAGTACATGTTACAGGAGAAGCATGAGAAAATAAATACATTTCTGCAGTCAGAGACCTTATTTAGGTGAACAATTGCGAACTTACTTTCTTCTAATGTATGACTGCTTCGTGTTAATATTTTTACTGGACATTGTGTCATTTTGAATTTCTATATTTTATATATGTGTATATGCATGTATATATGCACACATACACATCCGGTAAATGTTTATAACTATTTTAGTTCACAGAAATCACAATGCTTCTTACAATGAAAGGAAATCCAATTATAAACTGAAACAATATCGTTACATGGAAATAAAGTCAAATGAATTTTACCAATGAGGCCATAAGAGAGGAACTTGTTGACAGAAGTGAGAGCGAGGCCAGTGATGGGTCCAGTTGTGTCCTCTGAGCGAACAACTTCCAAGAAGGGTCGGAGAAACACATTGGGCTCCACTTCAGAGAGGTCTGAAAGAGAACAAATGACACATCAATGCATGTCCAAACACTTGGCTTATTTAGGCCAATTATGGGTTAACAACCTAGGAGCACTTCCTTGCTTGACCGAAGCAACTTATAGATCTTCAATAGTAAAGGAAAGCATGACACATCTACACTGAGTTGCAGATAAAGTTAAAAGTCCACTACGACAAGGTTTATTAAAAAATAAAAAAATAAAAATAATAAAAAAAAGGGGGCTCCACAGATAGAGAGGAACACGAGGGAAAGAGTAAAACAGAGTAAGCAATAGCAACAGCGAGTTCAAAACAGCGAGCAAGATATCCTGGGGCAGGTTTAATTCACCAGCAGTGTGGGATATCTTATTACAATTCAATTTCTAGAAGACTTCGCTAAAGCAGTGGTATAAATTCTAGGATTTAGCATTAATGAAATGTCTCAACTGAGTAACAACTGTTCAAGAAAACAAACTTTCTCATATAATACATGGGGATTTTACTCTAATAAAAAAAGCATGGAAATTGCACTGAGGGCAAAGTGTAGGCTTTTTTAAAGATTCAAACAACATATATTAAAGGCTTTGAGGTAGTACAAACGTCCCAACCACCTAATATAACTGTTTTGCATCATGTAAAATTTTAACTACTACCAAAAAGATACACGTACAACCACAGCATTGGTCACTGATGAGCTCTCATGAGAAACATCAGAGCCTACTGCACAGAAATCCCTAAGCTCACAGAGCCAGTAAAATCACAGCAGCAGCAGCACAAGGCACTACACTCTGCAAGTCTAGAATGCGACTTTGAGCTGCATGCGTGGATGGGAAAGCACCTCGGGCCAATCCACCCAGGAATGGGAAGCAGCCCTTCTGAAAGCAACGGCGAGATGAGGGTGAGAGGTTACAAAACACAAACCAGGTAAAACAACAAGGGAAAAATTAGGCGAGTCACGAAAGGCAGTGAAAACGCTAAGCTGGCTCTCTGCTTGCCATTTTAATTCGGCCTGGATTAAGTCTCTCCAGAACATTTACTTCATAAAAAAAAACCCCAACTTGTGACTTCAAAGACTGAGATGAGCGCATGTGACCACTGAGTATTAGCTGGGATATCTAATATCCCCGAGGCTTGTTTGGAAATCAAATATGAAACAATTAAAAAATTTCCACACTTTTGTTTTATCTTCGGCCAGTTCGCTCTCAGACGAGCCTCCAAAAGCAAATCTTCAGCTGCAAGCCTTTTCTATGGGACCAGCGCGTCCTTTGCGCTCTCTAGAGAAAACGCTCGATGCTGCATTGTAGAAGAATTAACGCACTGAAAATTCTTTGAAAAGGGTGTTGTATTTAAGAACAGACGACTTGAGTACCTTCTATTCAAGTCCATCAGAAAAGCAGAATCGTAGAACAAAACACAAAAGTAACTTTGAAAACTAGTCTAAGAAATATTTGCTAAGCTTTCAAAACACTGGGTGTAATAACTATTGTGCTAAATCATATCACAAGAGCCAGGAACTTTTAAGGGTGGGCTTAGTGTCTATTACTTTACAGTGAGAGAAGGGGGTTGGAAAAGAAGTGCACAGACATGGGAGAGAGTGCTAAAATGAATCTGTCAATAGAGTCTAATAAAGACTTCATCAGAAGCGATCACCCCATAAGTGCCACCATGGCGTACCTAGTCTCTCAGGCTGGAGAACACAATTGTGTTGTATTGATCTGGAAGGCCATCAGCAAGCAGAGACATTCCATCAGCAGTCCATCACCCCCCTGGCCCTACTCTCTCTCTCTCTCTCTCTCTCTCTCTCTCTCGTGTGGGCCAATCTCCTTAAATAAAGGATAAATATGACTCTGTACTTCGGAGCACTATCCAGTGCAACAAGGGTAAATAAATAAAGAATGGAGGTGTTGGGGCATCATGATGAGACAATCCCACAGTAATCCCACAGCGTGACCTCTGGGTGACATCGCCTAAAATAAAATGGGGATTAAAGTTTTTCTGCCCTGTATGTATATTTCATCTAAAGGCAACTTGAGTACTTGAGTGAGTGCAAGTGCCTGAAAGGGTATGTGTGCGCTTGGAGAACATGCTGCCTCACATGCGCTCGGTCCTACGATCTCACAACGGGTTCATTTCATTGTAACTAGTGGAGATATTCTACATTGGAATACAAAAATACAAAACAAATCATCTGCTAGTGCTAAACTCTAAATGTGTGTCCTATTAGCGTTGCTTAGACCATAATTTAAACCAGTGCAGAGAGGCTGATAGTTTCCAACAACAGAGTGCGATCTGGATCCTTTTTAAAACACCAGCACTGTGCAGCCATGTGTGTCTTGTACTGTGGTATAACAACCCCGGAGCACAGGAGCCCCTGAACCTCATGGGAGCACCTGTGGGAAAACATTACAAATGTACATGCATTGGCACCGAAGCAGAAAGAGCTTCATTTACAAAGAAAGAAACAATCCAACCGGCTTCTGTCCAGACATCAAGGTAATAATCCAGACTGAAAAACGCCAAAATATACAACATATATAAAACGATTCATTTTATTTAAAGCTCTACATCAGATCAGCAGAATTCTGAATTGCCAGTCATAGATGTTTTATATGAATTTACATGTCCCCCCCCCCACAACAATTTAACCAATTATATTATTGGAAGTTATCTCACAGATTTGGATGTTAACTCAACCCATGCATGCCTGGAATTTTAATGTTAATAAATCTACAAATTTCAAGAAACCCAGACAGTTATCTGGACAGAACTGCTAAAGTTTGCAGACATGTCTAAAATATATTTAGAGTAATTCACCGACGAGAACCCAATGTAATTCCACATAAATCACATTGCAGCCGACAACAACTTTACAAACTATATTAACCATCGAATAGATACAGAGAGAAACGAGACATAGAAAGAATAAAAGGGTGTGTGTGTGTGTCAGAGAGAAAGAGAGAGAGAGAGAGAGAGAGAGAGAGAGAGAGAGAGAGAGAGAGAGAGAG
>JAOUWY010000062.1:16902108-16915024 GCA_025728095.1 Prietella phreatophila | reverse complement strand
TATATATATAAAAAATTAAATATCAGCCCCTAATAATAATACTTTTTACTACCTATTTGACTATTATTCAGTATCTAGTAACTAGAAATTTTAATGTACAGTTTTAACTAAGCATTACAATTAGATTCAAATTAAGCTACATCATCAATAACACTACATAATAAATTTCACTCCTGACCTCTGACTAGAACTAAATTGTGTATTTATTTCAAACTAAATGGCTACAGCAAAATATTCCAAAACACGATGCATTCACAAACCATGACTTCATTGGTATCCGAGCTTCATGGCTCAGGCTCACACCTGTTATCCTGCAAAAAAAAATAAATAGATAAAAAAATAAAATTTAAAAAAAAAAAAAAAAAAGGTTTTTTTATGCTTCATTCTTTACACAGAAGCCACATTATTCTGGCAGAGCAGAGCGGGCCGAGATGTACAGTAATGTGTTTCACAGCGTGCAGACGGCTCATGATGGATGGACTTCTGCTCCGAAATGCGTTACGCTCAATCAACTCATAAATAACGGATGTTTTATCATGCTGAATTAAAACATTTGAGAGAATGGCAGGCATACATGGCTCAGTTCCGCTGTCTATGTGTGCGTGTGTGTCTGAGCGCGTGTATACTTCCTCAAGAATGTGTTGCTGAAGGTTGCTTCCTGCGTTCACGAGGCCAGGGAGAACTCTTCAGCATGGATGTAGAAAAACGCGAGCCTGATATTAGACCATATTTAAACAATCTTCAAATTCTGGAAGGAATCCAAACTAAGCCTCAGGATTAAATGTACATCGCATATTAAATCAGAAAATGTTCTGATGAACTTTTGTGCATGTAATATTTTTTTTAAAAGTCAATTGTTGCCTACTTTCTGGGTAGCACATCAAACACCTGATGAATTCGGATTTATAACAGCTGTGTGATTACACCCTCCCTCCTACTGCACAGATCATTCTTTAGAGGGGGGGAAGAAAACCTTTAAAAATTAAATACCAATTTAACTCACAAAATTCACACCAACACGGTGTGACCTTCATCAGCGATGGCTCTGCATTAGCACCTCTGATTAGAGGAAAACCAAACAGTATGAGCAAGACGCTCACTTTCCATCACATACCTTGATCTGGCACAATCAGCGAGTTTTTAAGTGTCTTGAGTAGTGAATGAGGCTTGAGAACGGACGTCTTGTTTCGGTGGGGTAGTGTAAGGAGTTAACCGTGGGAGAGTGGGCAGTGCCGCAGGATAAACCGCCACACATGCTCCGGTTTCTGAGCAGATTTCACACCTTGCATGATGACTACTACTACAATCCACAACTGCATGGAAAGAATGAGAGAGGGAGAGAGAAAAGGAAAAAAAAAAAAAGACTGACAGAGGGGGGAAGAAGAAATAAAGCAGGCCGACAAGAGACAGAGCCTGTGCCTTATTTGTTTCACCTGCTGCATTCCTTCAACTCTGCACTAATGGCATTCCCAGGGGCTATGAGAGAATCCTGCAACCATGCACTGTAGAGCTGGACTACAGGCCTCAGCTACTGTGTTAGCAAGACACAATACCCACAGACACTGAGGCGCATACTAAAACAAGCCCTGACTACAATTACATTGCTGTTTGAGCCTGGATGGAACGAAGAAAGAGTGAGGAGAGAGAGTGTGTGTCTATGTGTGTGCGTGTGTATGTGTGTGAGAAATCCTATTATCAAAATACTTAATAATGTCAATGTGATTCTTGATGAATTGCAATGAATGAAAAATTAGCCACTTACACTCTCTTTGTTCCACCATTCACCACAACCCCCTACAAGCCCCCCCACCCCACCCTAGAATGTACCGTCCCTCTTTTAAAAACAATACTAAAGTTCACCATTTTTATAGTAAAGAGAGCTGTATAGTAGAACAGCTGTATTATTTTAATATTGCTGGATGATCAATCTTGAAATTGTGCAAACAGTGCAACATTTCCAATGAGTGAATGATTAAGCAGGCTGATGATTAGAGATTTTATTAAAGGATCCCGCGATATGTTTTTGACCTCATGCCTCCAGCTTCCAGCTCCAAGACCACAGTTCCATTTAGCACCGAGTTAAGTAGTCTGGCCCATGTTTTACACTTACAAATGTAATGTACAAGTCTCTCTGACTTGACAGTGAATCCTGCGCGTGTGTGTTTTATAAAGCACAGCAGTTAGGTGGGCTGGATTAGGATCAAGTCACCTAATGACTGTGTTATGAGCAGGCGCATTAAAGAGGATTAATCTTAATCTGAGCTGTTTCAGTTTGCTATGAATGTGTGATAGGGCAGAGGGCTAGAAAGCAGCCGGAAAACGGCCCAAACGGTGTTAAAGAGCGTTAATGCAGGATCAGTGGAGAGACATTACAATCATTTTTCAATTTCATTATATGAAACCTGCTCAACCCTGCTGTTAGCATTAATGTTGACTTCAAATGAGCAATTAATGTCGAGAGAACAAAAGGCCCACTTAAGACTGAGCTCAATAATGTGTACGAAAAACACTCAGACAAGATTTCAACATGTTTTGCAGAGTAATAATATGACCAGCACAAAAGGGCTGTGCTTCCAAGTGTCAATCTCACCCTCCATGGCAACAGCTGATGACTTTGGACAACACAAGCTGAGGGACAACATTTCTGGGCGCTGATGCTGAAGGATCACTGCAGTGGGCAAACACAAGAGCAGATCGGGTTTAAACCCAGTGGGGCACTGAAACGTAACTCTGAGAGTGGCAGGCAATGCCCTGTACAGCTTAGCAGACCAAGGCGACAAATGTCAAAAATGACTCCCCTGAGTGCCGGCATGTCCACGATATAGTAACCATCCCAGCATGTGAGGGAAAGGAGATCTAAGACAGCGCAGTGTACCCTCCACACTCCAAATCTCACAGAGGCCTTCTTTAGACTCTTTACTTTAAATGCAATTCCAGTGGGGGAGGCAAAATAAATAAATAAACCCACTAATTAAGTTGGACATGCCCGGCCTCAACTGTGCCTGAGAGTTTAAGAATCTGAAGATCTAACACTAAAGTACTTGAGCTGAATTCACATCCCATCCCAGTCCTTTCGAGTGATGTCTAAAGTGCACTTCCCTGGGGCTCGCTGTTTGTCATAAAACATCTCTCAGCATACAATTTACCCAAAACTGGAGAGGCAAAAAAAAAGGAATACAAACACAATTTCCAGAAGTGGCGGAGGAGTAAAACTCTACAGCCGTTTGCCAGCAGTGTGGTAACTTTAAACCGTGCAGCATTAAGTGGCTCCTCCACCATATTGTGTGGTAATGTAGGACAGCTGAGCACATGGGCCCTGCGCCAGGGAGTGCATTATCTTTATGAATTCATGACAAAATTTTTCTTAGGCAGCAATCGCCAGATAGGTGTTTGTAAACATTCATGCGCCTTTCACATGAGAATGTCTTGTACAGATGGAGTTCGAACATAGCATTACTTATTTTGAAGAAATCTTTTTCACTCTTCTAGCATTCTGCCAATACACAACCTTTCACTACGTGCCAGCATTCAATAATAAAAAAAAAAAAGTACAGTGTTTGTATAATTCTTTGCTCTCTACAGACCAACACAGACTTGACTAAAGTTTATACGTGCAAATATGAAGAAAGCAATAAGACAAACAAATGAAACGTTCCTATCCTTCCACCAACCAATGGAAAGATGAAGAAAAAAAAATCAAGTTTACTTTAAAGTTTTATTTTAATAACGGGTGATACAAGGCTAATAATTAAAACTCTTGAGTTTTGAAAGCATTTCAACATTTCACAATACTTGTGTTAAAGGCTGAAACTTGTATACTGGAGTGTGCTGTATGCAGTCAGGTCAATGGGAAGCACCCACCAGTTCCATACACTACACAGGTCCAGTGCATGAGTGCAGCTTCCTACCATGGTCCAAACACAAAACTCGTTCTGAAAATGCAGACCTAACTTCAAAAAAACTTCTTGCACTCTCACCTGGCCAGCCTACAAGCTTGTACTGCTAAACCGTTATAAATGAGGCAAACTAGAGCAGCACATCTGGCCTTTAATGAACCTAAATAAGCTAATGTGTAGGCTCACTCATCTCCACTGCCGATAAAGTGGTCACAAGACCTGACTTTTGACTTGGACACCATTAACATGATTAAACGTGATTCAATATGAAAACCATTAAACGGTTTAATAACAGCTAAAGAAAAACAAGAAGCTGATATTTACCGAAGACATTTGTATTTGTACTCCTAAAAACATTTTGCTATACATTGTGGCTTATTTGCTTTTCATGCTGTTGTTTCCTCTGACAGAATACTTTCCCATAATTCAGGATTTTGCCGTCTGTTGCGTCTCCATCTCTCTCTGTTCGTTCAGCACACGCAAGGCTGCGCCTATCCAATCCAACTGGCATCACGGCCATGGAATGCTGAAGTCCACATTTTTCCCATTCAGAAAGGAAAAACGCCCTTTCAAAACCAATCAACTAGAAATGTTGCTTTGTTTTTATTTTTTGACTGAACTTCCTGGAACCAATTATGGGGCTGTCAGGGATGTATATTTAGCTATGGCAACAGCGCGTCTCCTCACACACTTGCGCCACTAGTCACATCACCTCAGATAAACAGAAAACAACTGACTACCCTGTTTGTCACCTTTAAAGAAAATAGTTTTATGTGTATGAGAGAGGTGTGTGAAAAAAAGGGTCTGCCTATATATAATTTTACCATTAACAAACAGCCAATAGTACATTGTTATAACCACTACATTAGAAATGGCTGTTTAAAGTTAAATAAAAATATACACAAAATAGCTACAAAAAAATAAAGAGGTAGATAACCTTAAAAAAATAAATAAATATTTTAAAAAAATTAAAAACTTAGTTATATATAACTTTCAACTTAATATTTGTCTGCACATTACTGCACAACAAACCTGAAAACTTAAATTCCAGTCACATTTTAGTTGTAATGATATGGCTCAAGACCCTTAACGAGCTGGAGCACATAAAGAAAAATGATAAAGGAAAAAAAAAATGCCTGAGATCACATGTGGCAAAACTTTAGCATTGACAAACACTTAGAAATTCTCACCTCAGTGACATGTGATGGTCAAGTAGCAGGAAAAGGACACATGGATTAAGCATGTGAAGGCACTGGGGTGATTTGTGAGTGGAATAAAGTCAGATGAACACTTGTTATAAGGAATGTTGACGATGAGCATATGGCAGGTTAGAAGTTCATGAGGCAGGTTAAAAGCTCTGAAGGTAGGTAATGGTGGAATATTAAATTAAAGCAGGTCTCTGGAGCATTCATGTGGTGTTAGGAGAGGCCATGTTAAGGTCAGGGCTGAACTCTCTCTGGCCTGAAGTGACCCAAGGTGGATTAAAACCGCTGCTTATGTTTAAGCAGTAAATGTATTTTTAAACAGACAGAGTTAAAATTCAAAAAATTAATTCCATTTCGAAACGTGCATGAGAATCAAGTCAATTTGAAGAAACAAATGACCATGTAAGATAACATCAAATTTTATCGATGTATTAAAAGCAAGCCTTTGACAAAAACAGGGTGGTGTGTGTTTGTGAACAGGTCTGCTTTTTTTCCCCCCTATGAAAAGAAAGCAACTGTGGGATGTTTTAATAGCAGACCTGTACTATATATCTAATCCCCATGTTACCACAGTCTATACAAGAACAAAACAATAACAATGTCATGTGTTGGTTTATAGGTTAAGTACACAGTGACGTTGTGCCCAACTCTTTAACGAGTAAGACCCATGCTGTTACTCAGCAAGTGCTCTCGGGTCATAAATTCTGGGTAAAGATTTCATCACTCATGGCTACTACCACTGTGTCAGTATAGCAGGAATTTTTACAGTATAAAACCAACACAGGCTTATGTGCATAACTGAGATGGCTAAAATTTGTAGAGTGTATACAAGAACTACTTAACAAGAAAGGTTGGGTAGTACAACCCCCCCAAATTCAGCATAACAAAATACACCCAAACACATTCGCTCAGAGAACAGACTTCATATAGACAAAACTAGTTGCTTATATACACCACTACATGACGTCTAAAGATCCCACAAATCAAGTAAAGTAGCTTGCTGACTGACGCAAACATATACAACCTTTAAGTGGTTTAATTAGCCAGTATCTCTTAAGAGAGTCATCAAAATGACAAAGCAACTACAAACCCCAGTTAAGATCTTTAAACAGGAAAGAATCATAACCCACTCGTCTTGACTGGCAGTAAATAACCCAGCTAGCATGGCACCACATAAGAAAAAAAATTGTGTGCAGACGTTGCGGGGAAAGGGGGGGGGGCTGCCGTAACTGTATATCGGCAGGTCTATTTTGCTTTCAGAGTAGTCATCACCTCCTTGTTGTCCTAGGTTGTTAGCATGTCCCCTGGTCAGCTGTGAGGGCCTCCTCTCTGCCAGCCTCCCATCTATGTCAGCATAGTGGCTTTTGTTAAAATATGTAATCGGCAGTGCTGATCCCATTCTATTTAAGAAGAACTCGTCAACAGGTTTAAAAGGCTGGCCACACGTGTCACCCCTCTCGCTTGAATATTTATATGTGCACCCCGAATGGCTGGCAGTTGTTTAATCATCTGAGAGTGCCTGTTACTCTTCCACGCCCCTGACGCCAACAAGAAAGTTCTGAACCATGTCACCTTTACAATGGCACTCTGCTTCAAAACCAGCTGCTGCCCAAAAATAGGAACAAGGTTTTTTTTAATGCCAGGCCACCACTTGATTGCGACTGCCTTTGCCAGAGGTCTGTAATCTGCCAACTGTAGGCAGAGGGAGGACTTCAAAGGCTTTTGGTTGTACAGGCTTATTTTGTCATAGGATTCACTGGAGAGTAATTGAGAGTGAGCTGGACATGTTCTATGAAGAAGGTGATGAACAGAGAGACAACAAAGCCTAAACACCTGAATAACTGGTGAATATTCTCATACACAGGTGGCCTATTACTACTTCACTGACAGCGAAAAGGGATTAACTTTTTTTAATAACTTTTCACCAACATGTAATGTTACATAGGATGGGAGGGTGGGTGTTGATTTACCCTGACTTTAAGGACAACCTCTATGAAATAGCCAAAAAGAGCAACCACTAAACAGAATGTGTTGTGCACCAACCACCTATAAATGACATTTAATTTACTATACATTTCATTTGGTAAGACTCTTTTGTCTGGCATCACAACTCATGAGCTGCTTGCCAAGGAGGAAAATCCCACACACTGTTCAGTCCCTCCAGGATTTTGCAAATTCGCAATGGCGAAAAATAAAAACACAAAATCAAACAAACTCCACAATATTGAGAGGAGCTCACAATATTTAAAAATTAGTGGGCCAAGACCTGTCATGTGACGTCATCGCAACGAGTGTTCAGCGAAAGCCCTCTTCGACCCACGTGTCAAAAATGAGTACAGCTAAAAAGGTCTCATTTACCAACAATCATCACTGTATAAGGCCATGCAAAAGGATTTCATGCAATTGCAATTTCATCAATTCAAGTAGTTTTCAGCAAAAAAGCACCCAAAAAAAACCCGCAAAATCAAGCATCTTTGGCCTCAGCAATCACAAATCACATTAATCAGTGTTCATAATATTTGATACGCAGTCAAGTTAAGGCAAATTGTGATCGTTTATTAGCTTGTTTTGATATGTTTATCCTGATGTAACTTACTTTAATTAAATGTAGTGTTTACCACACTGCAGTTGACTTCTTGATTTTGATTGGTCAGAAGGGGTTCATATGAAGAAACTTTCTGAAAGGAAACCTTTAATTAACAATTATAGAAGGAATCTGCAGTGTCAGGTCTTCAAAAGACAAAAGTGAAGCGATCCCTTTAAAATTTACTCCACAGGGAATGCTTCAGGGCTAAAGACTTTGCACTTTGTAAATCATAAATAAAATATTTGAACCTGAAGAGCAGAAGAAACTAACTTGTGCTTACATAAACATCATCTCTGAGAACTGACATAATTACAGCTTTGTTCAAACTGTATATGCCAATACGATGGTCCAGCTTTCTGTTTGTGCATGTACCAGTGTGAGAGCACCAAACCAAGACTAACATTTATATATTTATTTATTCTTTTAATGCCATGCATCAGTGGCTTTTTTCATGGCAAGATCAAGGTAGGTAAAGCAGGGCATTCCAGTATTTCTTACAAACATTACAACAATAAAATCTTACAACATTTCAGCAGTGTCAACAAACCAAGACTAACAATCTAATGCACAATTAGATATGTGTATTAGAAGGTTCATGGACACAGGGTCCTTATGGGGCATGAAATAACAAGCAGCTGTGCGCACTATGTGTGTAGAGTGAGGTTTATTAGCCCTGTCTATAAAGGCAGTCTGGGATTCACACTAGGACGCCCTAGGCTTAAGATCTCAACGTCACACAAGGCACTGCCTCTGCAGTACTAATATTAGGCCTTATTTCTGCAAACCCCAACTCCTCTCCATTCCCCATCTGTTCAGGATTAGCCTGCTATTGAGCCCAGATTCACATCACAACCACTGCACCTCACAGCTCCTAACTGTCAGCACAAAGGCTCTGATGCAACACTGCATTAAAAATTTGTACACGAACACGGAGCTCTCCTTTTGCTATATTTCGAATCTTTCACTGAGACGCAGCACATCGCACACCACTTGAAATGGTTTACGTCTAGGTGCTTCTTAGGTTTGGTTCAACTTCACTGTCAGAGTACAAGTACAGAAGCAATGAAATGCAGTTCACATCCAATTTACTTCGTTAGATAAAATGAATAAGGTTATGGTGAAGCCTGAATAAGACTGGCTGTAAAATCAGTCAGACCTGCCGATCTGATCTAACGACAGAGTCAGGTAGAGCCACAGTAAATCAGCAGACTGTATTAGCAAAAACACAGTGTTCAGACAATCCTAACAAAGAACTAAACCAGATGTGAGAGTGGGACTAGTTTTTAAATCCCACTCTCCTGCCAATCCCCTGAGAAAATTTGACTAATCCCTCCCACTACCTCAGTTATTTTTAATGAACTTGGTCGAATCCATTTCACCAAACTATATGGAAATGAGTCATTTAAACCACAGCAACTCTGAGCAGGACAAAGCAGATGCAGAAGATGAATGACTGGATGCAGTAAACACATTGTGCAGTGCCGAATACAATATGTTGGACTGCAACCTTTATGTCTAACCACTCAGTTGCTCTTGCAACTTTTTTTGTTGTTGTTGGGTCTCATGGGATCCCAGTCTCACTGTGTTTCATGGCTAAACTAGTATTAATAAAGATTCAGTCAGACTTCTCATTCTTTAGTCTTTGAGGATTCTTTCCTCTTATTGGCTATGTAAAGGATACAACGGTCTTTTATTCATTGCTGCACATTTAATTGAACTTCAAGAGAGGAGACTTTACATTTACATTAGTGTAATATGAATTCAGAAAGCAGAGCGCAATTAAGCAGCTCTGTTTGCTCAAAATTGTTGGGTGTGTTGATGAGGGATTAGCACAGCTCTCACAACAAAAGCAGAGTGTAACTTGAGGAAATTTGCATATCTTGTATGCTCTCAACATAAACAGCTCAACTATTTTCAGAGCATGTAAAACCAAGAGATACAAATATTTTCCCCCTCAAGCGATGCATTCACTAACAGTGTATGTTAATATGCTGATAAAAGAGAACGCAGCACTTTGCTATCTGTTCACCAATAAAAATGCACCAGAATTCCAAATCAGACAAGTGACACTCGCTGACAAAGACGTACGCTGGAAATTCCATACTGTAATGAACTCAGACTTATTTCTTTCTCAATACTTGTTTAATTCCATAATGAACAAAATCAGATTTTACCCCCAAATGGTTCCCAATGTTCAAAACAGATTGTAAATTTGCACTAAACATAAAGCATTTATGCTGAAAACTGCAGGCTGCTAAGTAAGTGTTTTAAGGCAATTTGCAAGGCTAGTGCTTTGAGACCTTTTAGGAACCCTAAGAGCAGGAAGTGCATCAGTTTTAACCTTGCAGCAGGCACACGTCGCTCTACCTTCCCAGCTATACATCCGGACCTCCCACCATCCTAATACACTCCCACCTCTTGCTCGCACTCTGCTCGCCTGCTACACGGGCCGACCGAGTCCATGATTAATGGTTGTGCCGGGTCTCTTCATGCACTCAGCACATTGTTGAGAGGCTCTGAAACAGGACAACAGTTGCATCCCATCCTCACACAAAATGTAAGTCCTGCCTGTCAGTCGCCGGTTAGTGGACTGTTAACTGGCCAGATTTACAGCTACTAACTAGCGCTGGGTGGCTGCCTGGCACAAGCATTCATCATCAGAGGAAGTGTTTCACTGTTGCAGCGAGCTCAAATCAGTGATAAACCTACCTGATGGACTGATCAAACAAACACAGAAAACCCCTAAATGAACAGAGCAGACAAAAACAATTTAAGACTAGTCTATGGCAGGAAAAGGAATCATAAATATATATAAATGATGGACACATTTATAACTATTCATTTATTACATTAACAATTTACACTGCAAATAAACCAGACGATTTAAACCATATATTTACAAATGTACACCAGCAGAGTTCAGTTGCTCTCTTTGGTCACATGCAGCAGTTGAGATTTGCAGTGTAACAGAAACCCTGGACTCTAGTTTTGGCCCAGTGGATAAGAGAACTCCCTCCTCAGGGGAGAGTAGTAGTAAATTCCGTCTAGTTAAACTCTCGTTACTCAACAAGTCAAGGCCTCTATCGCATTTTTTTTTTTAAAAAGGGAACTAAAATCCTAATCATAGCAGAGAGCATTCAAAAAAATAAATGCGTATACATGGCACTACGTTTACTGCCTGGAATGATCATTCACAATTCATACCTCTTCAAAAGATTGACACAAGCGTGTTTCACACCAGCATATGCCACCATGAGTAAACATATTTGCATATGTGGTTGCTGGATTTGAGTTATGGCTCTTCTTCTTACACTATGACTGCCAAATTGCATTCTTGCTGTTCATTTGGGAAAGACATATGTGCAGATATCAAATGGCAAATGAGCAGCATGAGGCCTCCAGAGTGTACGATATACCCACATACTGAGTGAAGGCCACATAGGGACACTGGCACACAAGCACAGCTGTAAGTCTAAGACAGCTCCCACTTGACCTTGGGCTTCACTGCGGAAAGTGAGACACAGGCAGAGACCGAGAGAGAAGAAGAAAGACAGAAAGAGAGAGAGAGAGAGAGAGAGAGAGCGAGAGACCTCAGATCGCATTCTGCACCACAGGGATTCTAAGACAGTGGACAGTTCTCGTCTTGTTTTATTACCACCCTAATTTAAGACAAATTATGGGTACATCATGGGCCTGTACTCATATATAAAACAAACAAACTGCCAAGTAAACTTAACCCTCTTGCATGGAAGCAAGAGGCAGTACTGCAAACACACTGAGGCTAGCAGTAGTCAGCTGTTCAACGGCATCAGAGGGCACACACTTTGCTCTGAATAAGAAAAGCAC
This sequence comes from Prietella phreatophila, assembly GCA_025728095.1. Classification (NCBI taxonomy): domain Eukaryota; kingdom Metazoa; phylum Chordata; class Actinopteri; order Siluriformes; family Ictaluridae; genus Prietella; species Prietella phreatophila. The sequence goes on along the minus strand of JAOUWY010000062.1, from coordinate 16,903,490 downwards.
AGATAAAAGGCGAGCCGACTAATTTGACCAAGCTGAGGACCTTGCTAAGCGATCTCTGCTCTGTCCTTTGTTCAGAAGACAGGAGATAATTCGAAATAAAGGTCAGCGATGAAAGCATCACCACGAGGTGCGCTCTATAGTTCAATTACATCCTAATAAGCCATACGGTTCAGGTGTTCCTAGTCAACTGGGGTGGCTTGTAAATTTTCCCAGTGTTATAAATGGGCAAGGGAATGGGGGGGAAGCAAGGCTGTCAATCAGATGAAACCTGTATTTGTATGAATAAAAATAAGGGGATTTAGCACTTCACTTTCCTCAACAGATTTATAAAAAAATAAATATATAAGTAAATAAAAAACCCTGACGCTCAATGTATCAGACAGGGAGGAGGAGACAGCAGAAAGATTTAAAGCTTTAAGGTCGGGTTGGCTGGTGCATAAAAAGCAGAGAGGAATCATGTGAGCCGGAGGAGAAAAGACCTACATTTTTCTGTCGATCAATACACCAGTTTCAACCCCAAAACCTCTTCACCGTTATACTGCTGCGCTGCAGAAGTGGTTCACAGAAATTATTCAACCTGACGCTGAATCTGATTTCACAGTTTATCCATCCCACAAATCCAGAACCTTTCACAACAAATGCTCGGGATCTACTGAGCAGTCCGACTTTGACCTGAACACTAGATAAGTGGACAAAAGGTGCCAAAGTCTATGCCTGTGCTTTACAGATTGTAAGAACTGTTTCCTGAAAAATAACACCCAATCTTCCAAGATCCATTTGTCACCTTAACACACTTGTTTGTGCTTCCAGAGAGGCTTTGGATTAGCAAACACATGTCTGAGTGGCTACCCCTGTCGACAGTGAAAAATAATATGTGCCACAGAATCTGAATCATGGAAACTTGTGACAACTTTACAGCAAGCTTTTACCTTATTAGATCCAGACCTGTGTGTCTATACAAACAAAATTGAATGTCCAAATTCCCTGGACAAAATATCAAAACTAAAAAAAGCAACATAAAAAAATATATAAAAACACTGTGAGAACTTGATATACAGAAATATAACTGACATGGAACTGTCCGTGCCTTTGCTCTGCAAGAGCAAAACTCAGTCAATAATTAATACATACACTTACTTTAACCTTCCGAGAAATACTCCCTGAGCCTTGATCTGCTTCAGAAGTCAGTAATAATCTATACCAATGTTTTAAAAAATCTGCTATCAAAAAACTTTTTTAATTATAATATATATATATATATATATATATAGTGTATCTCAAAAAAGTGAGGACACCGCTCAAATTTTTGTAAATATTTGATGATATCTTTTCATGTGACAACACTGAAGAAATGACACTATGCTACAATGTAAAGTAGTGAG
>JAOUWY010000062.1:16884860-16902008 GCA_025728095.1 Prietella phreatophila | reverse complement strand
TATGTGATTGTGCCCTGCAATGGACTGGCATTGTCCAGGGTGTACCCTGCCTTGTGCCCAATGCTCCCTGGGATAGGCTCCTGGTTCCCTGCAACCCTGAAGAAGGAGTAAGCAGAAGAAGATGGATGGATAGATAGATGCTCCTTTCTTTATTGACATACAAACTTGTTTCTGCAACATTTAATTTTGTGCTAATAAACTAATGTTTGGGAATCTAAAATGTTTTTGTACTGACTCGATAATGTAGAAGTCATGGGGGGGTCTATAACTAAGTTTGTACAAAAAAAAAATAGAGTGCCTAAATCTTTTGCACAAAACTAAAACTTATGTATAAAACAAGCAACCACTCAAAGGGATTAATAACAATAAAAACTTAATAGTAATGTAATAACTTGCATGATGGTGGGAGTGATTTCCACAGTACTAGCAAAGTTGAAAATTTAATGGACCCCGAGCAGTTCCTGGACCCCATTATGAACCACTGGGCTACACTTACTCCTGCATTGGATGGACAGAATTGAATTTAGCCAGTCCAGTTACTTCCTGTTTGTATTAAAATCTTCTCTCCAGCCCATTTTCACATGTCACAAAATTTCATAACAATTTTGGAATGTGGGAATTAAATCTACACTTCAAAGCTTCAAAATCTGGCATTTTGATTAACATTAATACTGGAACTTTTCACTCAAGTTGCCTCTTATGAATACGGTATATGTGCAGAGTAGCTGTGAGGTGATGTTTAGCTGTCTGTTTTATTTGGGGGGGGGGTGTGTTGGTAGGGAGTGATGTGCAGTGATTTGTACAGTATGTCTTTTTGTGTTTAGCTGTAGGCCTGACCGCATGTCCGGAGCCAGTTGTGCCGGCCAATGGCATTAAGAGTGGAGAGCGGTACATGGTGAACGAGGTGGTGTCGTTCAGCTGCGAGCCAGGATACGTACTACAAGTAAGGCGCATTGCACACTCTAGTTTCACTAATCTTAACCTCAGGTGCCAAAAGGAAACTATTATAATTTGAAATAAAAGCGTTTTTTTGTTTGTTTGTTTTTTTCCTCAGAAAAATACAATTCGTAATGAAGAGCAGCTAAATGCCCCAACAAATTGAAAACTGTCACATATTCCTATAATTCATTCTGCACAAGAAAAAATTTTAATGGCCTGTCCAGACTTCCATATAATTTGCATCAACCAGTCAGTCAGTGAGTTGCTGATCGTGGCTATACTAATCAAGCACTTGGAATAATTATGATTAGTAATTCTGACATACATCACTTTATCTTGGATTTTCAAAGATGCATATAATGAACGGGGCCCAGGCCTGATTCTGAGGTAAAGAGGTGAAAAAAGGAAGGTTTCTTGGCACCCTAATAGTTGTACATTTTTAAGTCATGTGCAAACATATTCTGCTTTAATGAGTGGTGAAAAAAATCCATCGTTTGATAGTCTTGACAGTATGTTTAACTTTTTTTAGGGTCATTCCCATATCACATGTATGCCAGGCACTGTACGACGCTGGAACTACCCACCTCCGCTGTGTATTGGTATGACCACCCCACTAAACGTTCTGCATTGTTTATCATAACTCAGGCATATATTTTTGCACTCAGTTTAAAAATATCACAAAAAGCTTTTGCTTGTCTTTTATTGTTGTTCTGGAAACCAGCCAAGTGTGGTGGGACACTTAACGACGTGAGTAATGTGATCCTGAGCCCCGGCTTCCCCGGAAACTACCCTGGCAACTTGGACTGTACGTGGAGGATCCTCCTGCCCATTGGATATGGTGAGCAAACTAACTTAAGCCTATATCTAAAACAAATCCCAAAACGCATCCATTAACTAAACCTGAGTCTAAATTTAATCCTAACTTTAAACATAAAATTTTTTAATATATATTAAGAATCAGCTGGAAAGCTGATCTAGCTTGGAGATGGAGAGAAAGCTAATGATCAGAGTGGATCCAAATTTGCAAGTTTAGGATGGAATACAAAATAAAGTATATGTAGTTTTACACTCATTGGTTCCCTATATGTTCAAGGTGTATTTACTTGCTAAGGTGTCATTTGTTGCAGTCTTAATGCCCTGACTTACTAAAGTGTATAAAATATGTGCAAAATGTCCAAGCTGGTTTACTAACTGGGTTTATAGAGGAAAATGGAATTTCGCAAAATTTCTAAATAAAGGTGCAAAATACAGTGTCAAACACAAAATATTAATTTGCCACTACTGTACGATTTACTAGATCTCAAATTTATGACTGAAGGGCAGGTATTAAATTTGCAGAAGCCATTTTCCACCAGTTAAAAGTAAAACGATACTTCAAAAAGCTTCACTAAAACAATGATGATACATTTTCCTTCTCCTTAAAAACCTGTTTAGTGTTCGATTGAAATTCTGTGAGCATCCTGCAGACGAGAACAGTAGAAACGATGTATTTAAACAAGCATATTAATATAAACCTGTTATTTGTCTTGCACCATTACGTTCATAGTAATGCAGTTATGGAAAATGAATCAAAACCTTGTTACCAAACAGAATTCAACAGCATCGTGGTATAAAGTTGGTTTTATATTTGATATTCATCATGCTTCTCATACAGAACATTTTTTTTTTTTACATACATATTGTATTTTGAATTGTGTAAACAATCTCACGTGCAAGTAGAGGTTGAATACAATTTGTAAATGAGACGATTTGCGTGTGATATGGATGCAAAATGAGTGAACACGTTAGTATGTCTTCTGTGAATTAAACGTTCACAGGTGCTGTTTAAATTCTGTTTGCGTTGGCGGTTCGAACATGTGGCGAATCTAATATCTAATATGAACCCAACTTTATGTCGGTAATATTGTCATGATTACAGGAAAATGTTTTGAATATTTTGAGGGCCTAAATGTCTCTTCTGGCTTTCTCTCAGAAGAGAAGGGAATTAGAGAGAAACACAAATGCACAATTAAACTAAAACCAGCAGTATGTGCAGAGTCAGGCTGAAATAATGTCCTATTAAAATTCTGTAATTCCTTACAATAGTTAAATGTCATGAAGCAGACGGATAGCTGAAAGTGCAGGGTTTCTGGTTTTAACAACACCAATTTAGTAAACATAAAAAGGCTAAGGAATTCTCAGAAACACGAGGTAGGCAAATGGTTAGTCGATCAGCAAACTGGCAGAAGACTAGACAAGACTAAATCAGGGAGCGTGAAGCAAGCCGTGGTCAAAACACGTATCACAGTGTAACAATGATAGCAATGCCCTGCATACCTGAGGGGTGAACTGCGGTCCTCAGTCAGACAGTGTCTTTGTACTAAAGGATACTAACGTCCGAGAACATGCTATGACAAGTTGTGCCGTTTCAAATGCTGTGGGTAGAGAAGGAAGTGGAATGAGCCAGAGGGACTGTGAAAAGCAGTCTATCACTACTAATATGGAGGTTGGGCATTGCAGGACTGGTACAGGTAAGTGCAGCTGGGAGAGGATGTGAAACCTTTACAAGCAGATTAAGTTACAAAAAGATGACACAATTTCTGAAGTAACACATCATGTCTGCGCAAACAACAGGAGGGGAACCCGATGAGGTCTTCTGCTGTTGTAGCTCATCCACCTCAAAGCCAGAGATGGAAACTCAAGCCTGCGACTTCGACCCGAGTCGCACTTAAGTCCAAAAAAATAATAATAATAATAATTCCCTTGCGACTTGACTTGGACTCGTGGAACAGCAGACTCAAGATGTGACTTGGACTTGAAGACAGAGATTCGTGAAAAGCACGAGTCATTTTGGTTTGGCATTCCTGATTACATTATCTTTACTACCCTACATGACGGCATCAAACACCACATGTTTCTATTCATTCCTCATTCATTCGTTTCCTATCAGTATGTCCCGCTTCCCACAACTTGAGATGATGTGCCGCCTTTTGACTGGAAATAAAAAGTCTGAACAGAGTAAGTGCGGAAGTGGGGGCGTGGCGAGCGAGCCGGAGAAGGTGGGTAGTAAGGATTGCACACCTGCGGGGAATTATGGTAATGAATGTGACGTGTTGCAGTGAGCTGAGGCGGGAGAGATGGGCGCCTCGAAAGGCAGAGCGCCAACTAGCACAGAGCCGTATGTGTGGGTGTCTATAAAATAATACAGCTGAAAAGTGAAACATAAAGCTGTTCCAAGCCTGCATACAGCTTCCTAATTCCCTACCCAAATCTGGGAAAACGTTTACACTAAGGGTTTCTTTTTTGGTCATGTTTCTACAATAATATTTCAGTAAGTTATAAACTGAAATAGACGAAAAACACCAGTTGCATCGCTGACAAAGCCGAATCTGACATTCATCCAGTGGCTGTGAAGAAAGTATTGAAGCCTGGGTCCATTTGCATCTGGTCACCCTACTCCTAAGGGCACTTTGAAGGGAGAGTAAACAAGCTAGTCATACTACTGTAAGATTGCTTCAAAAAGAATTCCCATTAAAGTGACTTAAAAACTGAGTGACAATTAGTTTTGAGCACCACACGTTTTAGCCCTCCAAAGCTCTCACAGTGGATGGTAAAGCGAAAGAACTTTTGCTAAAAATAGAACAAAGACTTGACTTGGACTCCACCTCAGAGACTTGAGACTTGACTTTGTCTCCACCTCAGAGACTTGAGACTTGACTTGGACTCCACCTCAGAGACTTGAGTCTTGACTTAGATAGATAGATAGATAGATAGATAGATAGAGAGAGAGAGAGAGAGAGAGAGAGAGAGAGAGAGAGAGAGAGAGAGAGAGAGAGAGAGAATACATAATTAGAAAAGATAGCAGGCATTTTGGCAGTATGCAGTAAAGTCATAATACTGAATTGATGGAAAGCATACTACTTGACCTCACAGAAACAAAAAAGGAATAAGAAAAAAAAGGGGCTCAACATCTCACTGTTAACAAGACCAGGGGTAGACCAGGTACTGGGATGTAGAAAGTAGACACAAACACACAACTGATGCTCAACACCCACAACTGTACAGAGTTCTCTTTGTTTCAGAAACACACAAAAAAGTTCCTGTTCCACAAGTGGAAGAAGAGACAATACTTCCTTTCCCAGAACAATCCATCTCCCAGTCTGACAAGTCCCTCTGCTATATTTACACAACCAAAGCTGTAGATGAGATACTTACAGCTGCATGCTGCCGCTGTACGGCACATGCTCCTGCCAATCATACGGCTGGTAGAGGGGGAAGAAGAACAGGACCTGTATCAAGCTGAAGAAAGCACGGACTCCTTATATTAACGCAGCGTGAATGGAATTAATGAGGTTTTGTTCAGCAGACGACTACAGCCCATGCGACACTTAATCGTCAGAGACGCACCACTATAAAAATTAACACTACACTGAAGGAAAGTACCAAGAAGATTAGTTTAAAGCAAACAATATCAATTGTTCTTTAAAGAAAGAGAATGAACTGTAATTTACTAAAAGAATGCCTGGTTCAAATGTAAAAAGGGTCATACCTTGAGCCCTCCAACCTGCCTTGAGACTCGAGAGTTGGTTTAAAACAAAAATATTGAGCTTAACACATATTTAATGACAGAAATACGAACAAAATCAGTGACTTGAAATTTAAAAGAAGGGATATGGGATTTCTGGCTATAAGCTATGTTTTCAGCCCTTGAATCAGGATGAAATTGCTAAGCAACCATACCAAATGTCCTTGAGTATTCTCAACATACCAACATCTTACTACAGTTTATGTCATTGTGTAATATGCGATGTAGACTACTTATAGCGTCCAAAATATGGATAAGCTATGATTTATAGACCATCAGACAGTTAACGCTTCCAGAAACCCCAATTACTGATTACTTTCCTAGCACAAACTATATAGCAGCATGTGAGACTGGTGTTTGAGCGCCAAGTTGGCAGAGAAAGGGAGTTGTGGTGGGGTTCAGGGTAAAAAAGCATGGCGGATTCCTCCCAGGCCCCAGACACAGGCGCTCCTGTCCATCTAGCAGAACTCCCGAGAGATGACAGAAAGTGAGGGGGAGTGGGAGTGAGGGAGGGGGAGACTGAGAGAACTTCCCATGCACACTCTTCACATCCCACAGACTCCCACAGATTCCATTCCCCCCAACTCTCTCACTCTTTGTCCCTCACTGCAGCTTGGAATCGAGGCTGACCACTGAGCTATCCGGGTTAAGAGGACACATTAATCATGAGCCATCGGTGGAATAATATACGTACGATGGAATTCCACATGATGGACCAGACAGGGCAAGACGACAATTTGCCAAATTGGAAACTCTAGATAGAAATGTGATGACAAAAGCAAGGCTTTATTATATGGAGTGGATGTTACCATCAAATTACTGTACCATCTAGACCACTATGGAAATTTACATAAGAGGAACCCAATACAGCACAGTTTAAACCCACTAATTACACAGGACGTTTCTGCTCCCCAAGGGAATTCAGCTAATATTTGAATTCAGCTCACTTATGCTTCACTAACAAAGTATAAATACTGCAAAATAATCAATGTGTTGTAGAATAGATGAGATGTAGCAGTGATCAACACAAACAAAAAAAGGGGGAGGGCGGGTTGCAAAATGGGCACACAAAAATATTCTGTGTAGTTTCAAGAAGAACAAAATTCTTCTTCGTTAACTAAAGCAAATGTTGGGAGGTACAGTATAACAGCAATAAGATACCGAATAAGAAATAGATTTATCACTGGGTATAGTACTTAATAGTTAAAAATTACGACAGTTCTACATCTGTGTAATAAGCTGCCAGATTTTAATCACAGTGTGCAACAATGGATGTTCAAATAACATTATGTTATCAAGATGGTTCAAAAGCAATTCCAGATGCTCTAGCAAAATAAATTCAGAGATGGAAACACCTCTGACTTACACTGCCATGCAAAAACGAACCACCTTAAAACTGCTTCATGGGTAAACCTGCTACCGACCTCAGAGAACCCTTCGGTTGCTACTAAACAATCCACAACATGGTCATCACAAAACCATGTTCTCAAAATACACAAGGGACACTGTGCAATGGAAGATGTGCACACTAGCAACATCTCTAGCCAAAGAAATAGTATTCCACATAGTGGAAAAATCGTCCTTTACAAACATGATCCGCTTGATCCTCGGTACCAGTTGGCTAGAAGCAAATTCTAACAGCTTGTAGAATTAAGTAATTACTGATATTTGTGGCTGTATTAAAAGGGTTTCACTCAAGCAGACACAGGCTTTCAGCTACATTGACTGACTAAAAAAAATTAGCTTTCCTTCCGTTAGTTGATTAGTCCCGTTAAGTAAAGACACAAAAGACGAAATTGTGACCAAGATGAAGAAAGTGAAGAGGTGCTGGAACTTTCCTCTGCTTTCAGTACCACTAAGGAAATTAATCTTACAATCTCTCTTTGGGAGTGATAAAGGCTTGATTAAGGGATGAGATGAGAACACTGAGGAGGTAGCTGAGAACTAGTAGCAGATGCAGTGAGAATGAAATGAGGAGGAGGGAGAAAGGTGGGCTGGACTTCCTACGTGACTTTGTGCAGTTACGTGCAAAAAATAAAACAGTTGTCAGTGGGCCATTTGAGAAGCCAGTAATATTAGTGATTTCTGCTCTTCTTATAAACCTGAGTTTGCCATCATAGCAAATGTTCAGCACAGCAGGAAATGTTTGTGTTGTCAATATTTGCTCAAACCATGTCTCCCTGCTGCATGCCTATAGCATGTTCGCGCAGGAACCCTAGACATCTTTTTTCTGGTGTTTTTCAGAGTCAGTAGAAAAGTCTCGTTAGTGTTATTGTAACTATGACCTTAATTGACTAGCGCCTATAAACTGTTCGTGTCTTAAGGACTGTTCCACAGGTGCACGTGCAATAATTGTATATGGTTCATTGAACAAGCATGAAAAACATCGTTTAAACTCTTTCCAATAAAGATCTTTAAAGCTTATTTGGATTTTACAAAATTATTCTTTCAAATACAGTCTCCTGGAAAAGGGACGTTTCTTTCTTTGCTGAGTTTATCTACAAGATATCATAAAACTTGAAATATGAAGGAATAACATCTATTTAGCTCAGGATTGGATCTCTTCCACATATGGTAGCGCCATGTACACTTAAAGCAACCCCAGACCACTGTTTTCAGGTGGACCAGAAATTGGTAGCCTAGAATAAACCCCAGTTTAATAACAGCTTTCGCACACATATATATGTTGTCACAAACAACAAAAAAATTATTCTTACTTGCTTGCACCGCAATGAGTTCTGGAGGTCAGCAAACATGATCAGGGGGAAAAAAGGCCAGATGGTAGAGGTGCACGATTATGGCCAAAATGATGACAATTTTTATCAATACTGAGATCATGATTATTTATCATGATTATTCATTGATTTTACAGACAACAATTTTACTGCACTTTCACATTTAAATAAATAGACCGCTGTTTTCACCTCCATGTTGTGCTACATTCTTGCTAATGTACAAATCTTTATATCAAATTAGAAAACAAATGATAAATAAAATTGTAGCAAAAATATAGGATAAGTAAAAATAAAAAAGCCATTAACCAAATGAAAATATGCAACCTAATATAACAATATGCAACCAAATGAAAACAATTCAGGCGTATGCAGAAAAGGCAATAACAGTGTTTACAGGAGGAGAGACGCAGCCAAATCACCCAATAGAGTGACACAAGGATGACGTCATTTTGTACCGGAACCCAGGAGTTATCATCACACTGTTTCCCTCGACAAAAACGCAACAGGACTTTCCCCACAGGCTTTTGGATTATTGCAAAAAATAAGCTCTGTGATCAACAACAGTTTACAATACTGAAAAGATTTGTCCATCAAGTTAATTTTCACAAATGAAAACAACTTTTATGAAGATTGAAGCCAAAATACAATCAGCAGAAATCAACAGCTAACCGTATGCTACAAACGAACTACACCACGGTCGCTCGACTACAACGTCACCATCACTGAACTTCTGACAAACTTTTCCAAACTTTATTTCAAAACATTTTCCACAATACAGATTTACTCATCCACGTTTTTTGTGGGGAAATTGTGCACAGCATTCCTGACCCAGATTATCTGCAAAGTTTTTTCCTGTCGAAGTGATGACGTTTAATGTCAACGACAACATGTGTGGTCACATTTAGCAACATGTTAGTCACAATTTCCCCTTGCGCAAAGCGCTGGAGCACACAGTGCGCTCTGAAACGTGAAGCAAACTGGCAGCTCGAGCACTAAAATGCTAACTCGTTTCTGGGTTTTAGCATACAAAATGACGTCATCTCTGCGCCACACTATGGTGACTGGCTATAAGTTTAGGACGTGCTTGATTTGATCTGCAGCTCAGTTTTCTATGAGCGGAAGACAAACTTTAAAAAGTCAATATCGCAGTCGATCATGTTCATGTAATCATGGGCAGTCAAAATCGTAATCGAGATCGATATTTGATTAATTGTGCAGTCCTACCAAATGGCTAGCATTAGCAGCTATTGCTGGGACTGAGTGATGTGTGAGAAAGAGAGAAGAGCCAGTGGGGACGTGGTGATGAGGGAGTCACAGAGTATTTCTACAGGAGAGTATATCTTTGGCATAGTTTATTTTTATCTGTGCTTTGCCATTTCTTGCGTAACCGGTTCAGTCACTACTCAGTCAGTTTGTGTAGTAATCAATTCATTTCCCTAAACATCAAGCACATCACTTATTTCCCCAAACTTCCACTGAATACAGTCACTGCTGTTGCTTTGACACACTGCAGACCCTGGATGATGATTGTGATGACAGCAATATGCACACTGGGGAAAAAGCCACATGAATTCCTATCCGACCATACTCATATGTTGCACAGCCACATAACGGATATGTATCTGAACTAGTACCACATGCAGTTTGGATACTTGTGTTCATGCAGTCCTGAAAAGAGTATTTTAGAAGTGAATTACAAGTAAATTTGAAATAGTGGAGGCCTAGTCTCTTCTGACTTTTTAAATAAAACTTCTGAATAATTGACTTTATAAATTAGTAGACTCCCATCACAGAATGTCTCACAGTTTTGTTGTGCACTGGCTTCTAGTCAACAGTGTAATCCGGCTAATTTAGCACAAATTGTGTAAAACAGATTAAAACTCTGGATACAGAAATCTTATTGCTATTGGTGGGGGATTATGCTTCCCCTGTAATACTTGATATTGGGGCAATATTTGAGGATTGTTTGATGGCTTGAAAAACATGGATACCACACAAACCTAGCGTAGACTTTCCTCACCAATGAATTTAGGAGATCATTTTCACTATATTAAATAGAGGAACACTTGCACAAGACTGCATAACATTTACTTTGGCAGTCAGGTTCGTTATGAATCATTTAGATAACTAAATGAACAAACACTGACATAGTTTCCAAGGGACACCCTAAAATCACGAGGTGAAATAAAAATCCAACAATAAGACAATGAGAAGATAATATTGACTAACTGGAAAATGCCATCCCTTTTCTCAGTGGACATTTTGCGCACCTGATTAAATATGCTTGAAACAGGGTGTACTTTTGTGAATGCTAAATAGGCAGACATACACTTATCTCAGTGCAAGCTGACAAGTGGCTCATCTGTATAAGACTACAGAGCCTAATTGTTTAGACACTGAATCACTACTGTGCCCGTATGATGAATGGATTAGGCTACCTGTAATGGTATAGCAATTTATTTATTTTTGAGAAGCTTCTGAATCCATTACTATTAATAAAAATGTTGATCAAGATAACCTAATAAAAGAAATCGAGTGTGCGATTATGCATGTAACCTTTGATAGTGTTGAGGGTCTCCTTAAGGTGACTGAAACTGCTGAGAAGCGGGTCCTGCTCTTCATCCTGGAAGAAGATGAGCAAAATCAGTCATCAGTACGACACTTCTGAGAACTTCATAAGACAAAAAATGAGGCACTTTTTCATAGTTTGCCACTAAATGCAGGCAATTCCTGAATAGATTCCATCAATTTTCTTTACCGCTAATACTACAGGGTCACAGGGACCCCTGCTCAGGGAGCATCGAGCACGAGCATTGGGGTGCCAATCCATCACAGGGCCATCCAATCAAATACACATGGACACTTTAGACGTCAGCCTACTTTGGACTGGGGAAGGAAACCGGAGTACCCGGAGGAAACCCCTGCAGCACACTGAGAACATGCAAACTCTGCATGAACAGGGCTGCAGTGGGAATCAAACCCGCAACCCTGGGAGAGTGAGGCGAGCATGCTAACCACTAAGCCACAATTTCATTTATTTATTTAGGTTAAAACATTTGACTGATGAATTTAAGCAAGGTCTTCAAAGTTTAAGTCTAGTCATTATCATAAAAAGGGACGATCATCACTGAAAGCAAAACTGAATCCGAACATAGATGCGTGAGATTTTTACATTCTGAATGCGTCTGGCATAAGGGAAAGAAACTGTACGGTCACAAATCCGTCCTGATATTAAGTGCACTTGTGCAAGTGAGTGGGTAACCCTGATTTGCATGGATGAACATATCTTTCAGAAACAGCTGAATAACAGCATATCAGTGTGACTACGCTCTTTAGTGATGTGTGAAATTTTGATCATTTAAAATGTCAATCACAATCATTTTGCTCAACACTGAAATCATAACCATTTAACCAGTTCTGGAGCTCAGTGTGTACGTGTGTATATTATGTGTGTGTATGTGTACGTATGTATATTATGTATGTGAAGATTATACATGTTTATAGTATAGTGTATGTGTTAATATGTAATGTTGCTCCGTGCTGCAACGGTTTCTTCATTCATTCATACATACATTCAGAGATATCCAATCAGAAACAGCAGAGCAAAGGCTGTAGGACACTAACTGGTTGACGCCTGGGTTTAGCCTTTCTGAGGACAACACTCAGTGTTTAATTGATCAAGGAGGTGTTAGTGCTTCTTGCTTTTATCCTATAAACATTAAAGACAGGGTATCTGTTTCTAATGCTGGAGTTGGGATGAAAAAGAATTGAACCAAAAATGAAACCCAAAAGGACACAATTATAACAGCCAAATACATTGAATTCAAGCCAAAATGTCATGATCACAGTTGAAATATTATTAACTGTTTTCTCTTTGTGCATCTTTCTCTCCAATCTAGAAAGTCTGGGTACAAATGATTCCACTATTGAAGTTGAAAATGAAAATGGCATACTGGCTCTTTTAGCGCATCCTTGTAACTACCAGTTTCAAACTAATCCCATGAGAAACTTGAACCCAATTAAAGAAGAAATGAGTTAAACATAAATACAGAGTCTCTTTACCAGCGGCGTGTGTGTGCTCCATCTCGAGTTTCTCTTGATAGCACCAACCACTGTTGCAATCTCCCCTTGGATGATGTATATATTCTTGTCCACCATCGCGAATCTGAAAATAAAACAGGAGAACGTATTTAGTCCACACACTGAGGATTAAAAAAACAGAAAGGTGTGTGTTTAATCAAGATTTAAACCATTTTGATATAGCTTTCAGTGTGAATGTGATACAGTGTCACATGTACATCTACCATTTGTTCATCATAAGTAATGTAAGTAACTAAAATACACCAGCTGAACATCTATTTAATATTTGAGGAAGGGTTATGTCAGATAATGAAAGATTTCTTGATTCGCCTCATGACGCTGGACTGAGGTAACGAACTGAGATTCCATAATTCAACTGTCCTCCTCAGAGACATTATACTTTAACAGCATGTTTAACATGAATGAAGTGGCATAAAGGTGCATCCAGAGATTAGAGACAAGTTTGCATTCTTACTAAAGCATTAAATGATTGAGTTAAAGGTTCCTGAACTGCTGATTCGCCCAATAATTCTGTAATAGTTATGATGCATTTGATAAGAGGATATAACTCGTAATTCCAAAACTCCGACCAGTAAAATAAAATAAGTAACCTCGGGATAGTCTCCTCAACTCTGAGTTCCTCAGAGTTCAGCAAGAGACATCAAATCAGCATCTCTGCTCACAGCTTCAGATTTCAACAAAGAAGCACTTCTTACCTAATGCTGTATATACACACACAGACATTCACTTATTAAATCAATAACATTGACTACATAGTTTGTTCTTTTATATAAGTTGATGCAGCATAATCCACAGTCAGCGCTGTTACAGGGGTAGCAGGTCAGAATTTCCCAGATATTTGTGGGCATGTGTCATACGCCATCTCAGATACGTCACACGTCATGACAAAAATGAGCTCTCACTACACAGTGACTGGCAGGAGACACAGCCAATCAGAGAACTGAGCAAGTGTGTGAGAGTAAGCAAACCAAACGGCAGCGAATGAGTCAAAAGAGGGTAGAATTTTATACTGTATGCGAAAAATAAATTCAGGTCTTACATAGGGATGGGCGATATGGACTTAAAACTACAGCACGATATTTTCTGGTATTTATTGCGATAACGATATCAGTGACGATATAAATTTAGTCACATTCACACTGTTTTTAGCTACAAGTGACCGCTTCATGCAGTCTTGAGAGCCTCAGAAACACAAACATGGATCTAAAAGTAAAACTGAATGGGTCGCACACAGAAATACTTCATCATCTAGGCTTTATAGTTATAATCGCAGGAAGACTCCTCCTTATTGTGGGGAGAATTTCTACAGGTATATCGCAAACGATAAATGATCAATCATCCCTGGTGTGACAAGGTTTTAGCTTTTTTTCCTTGCTGAATAAGTGGGAAGATAGTGAATATCAGTCAGCCAATTTAGCTTCATTGGGGAACGTGCATCATTGCACAGTTGTTAAGCTGTTTTAGCTCAGGAATTCATGATGGATAACTAGTGGCTAATGGGGACTGTTTAATGGGTTTTTGCATTTCAAAGTTAAATTAAACAAGAAAAAGTTGATACTTTACTTTGATACTTCTGTTCGCGTGTCATTTTTTACAAATCCGTGTCCATCCTCTGATCTGTTTTAGGCGAGGTCGGGTGACAAGTATGTCTATTTTTTCTGTATATTTAAATTTCATATATACTCAGCACTCAAGAGTTTTGCGTGCCTATCACGTGTGTTTTATCCACAGATCTTTGCCTTCTTATTTTCTGCTCTGTTTTAGATAGCAAGCTAACATTAGCCAGCTAGTGGCTAAAGCTGCTTGCTTTGTGTTTCACTGTAATTTATGAAGTTCAAACTCGGCTGAGTCAAGCGTGTTCACAGAAGTTCTCAATTCTCTAACCACTTCGGTAAATCGGAAAGGATAATGATAACAGTAGATCATTATATTTAAATTTTCAAACACACTAGTGATGCCATTGCTACTTCAGCGTCCTACTTAGTTGTATAGAATGGAGTTTGAGGCACAGCCTTGAATTCTTATTTTGAAAAAATTTACTGCTTGGCACTTGCTATCATAAGATTAACATGAACGCTGGAGAAAGAGATAGCACAATGAAAGCCCAATGAAAAAGTTCTGCATTATGTGGGGGACACAACACTCCTGGAAATCGTGCTGTTTTTGACTTCAACATCCGATCCAATACAACAAGCTCACAAGTAACAATAATTACAGAACTTTTCCCACTGGAGTGCACACTACGAAGGGTCCAGGGTCCTACATTATATTGTTGCTTCCATTACCACGCAAGCCATACTGCACCTGTAACTGTGCATTATGCCTTGTGTTGCCTTTGTTGTGGCAGCTAATCAATTTAAAAATTCATAAGCAGCATTGTATTTATTGATTAGGTCACAGGTTCCCAAATCTGGTTCGGAAATTTTGAGTTATCCCTGCTGTAACACATCCACAACAACTCAGTAATAGATGCTGTTAAATAGATGATTAGTCATGTCAGATGTCATGAGTGAAGGACAGGGACAGGATGTGTAGGATTCCAGAGCTGTGTCCCAAATGACGTACTATACACTATGACCTTACACTATGCACCATCTAGTTAGGAATTTTAGAAGGTTAGTATTGTCTCAAATGGAACACTTATGGTCTTTTACTAACGGGTAGGGACACTCCGATCGATCGGCTGCCAATCAGTCGATACCACATCACATTCTATGACTCAAGTGGTAGTCTCTAAATTTGACCGGTCTCACGAACTGATCATAGTTTGTTGACGTAAAACATGAGGACATGAAACAACTTTAGCGCTGCAGTCATGTCATCACCAGTATGGCATTATTACGAGGTCTCAAGAAACAATTGGAAAATTCGCCATTTGCCAAGTACTTTTAAAGGCCTATTAAAATGTTCATTGTAAAATGAATATCTGTTGTGCTTATTTATTTGATTCTTAATTAAAACAACAATCTACAACACTACTGTAAATAATATAACCAAGGGAACATCGGTGGTATTACTTTATCTGCAAAAAAAAAAGAAAAGAAAAAGGTTAACAGTGACTGACAAAAAGATTACATATCACTTATGTAAACAATTGGGAGATCATAATGACGAGAAATCAGTATCAGCTGCAAAAATCCTGATTGGAGCATCCCTATTAAATGGAAGTGCAAGCCAGGAAATGGTAAATGACCTTAAACACTCAATACAATGCTGCTAACTTTAGCAAAAATGTACAGCTTAATTTTATTGTTCATGTCAATGTTATGTAGCAAAAGCCCCTACCCTCTTCTGCTACATAAACATAGCTGTGACCGTTAAGTGCATGAAGCGTCTTCATTTGACTTTGTTTTTTCAAGTTGAATAAGTGCTTCATCTGGGCACTTGAGGTACACTTCTCCTTGTTGGAATTTTCACTGTGAACACACCACTCACACTATTTATACTACAAAATGGCGTAGAATAGTGCATCCCTGAATTTCCCCTTGGGGATCAATAAAGTATCTATCTATCTATCTATCTATGCGATTTGGGACACACCTCAGGACTAGAGTTAAGACCCTGTATTTTAGTTGACTATGCAACAAGTGTTCCCAGTACGAGTAATCAACCCACAAAAAGAACCTTGGTACACATAGTCATGGATTTTAATGATGTATCAAGTAGAAAAGCTTTATAAAGGTGTCATCAGAGGTCAAACTCCAGACCTGCAGGTAAAATAAATGGAGAGTGAAAGTTTATAGGAAGCTTCCATATAATCCATTCTAGCAACTTGGAATAAACTCGAAATGAAAACACCATCAATCAGTATGTTTACATGGACAACAATAATCAGATATTAACCCAATTAAGACAATACTCTGATTAAGAAACTACCATGTAAACAGCTGTTTTTGATTACCTTAATCTGACTAAAGTCATACTCAAAATAAACCCAAATCGAATTAAGACATGTGGATTACTCCTATTTTAGTCACGTTATCATCGTGCATTATAGACACATACACACTTTAATCACACTAGCAACGCACTGCGGAATTTTTCACCACATTTTGCGACAGGACAAGTACACACATGGCAGAGCTCAGCCGTTTTACGGCAAACAAGCGAGCACAGCTGTGTCCGAAACCGCGTACTTACCTACTATATATTAGGAGAAATACACGTAGGTAAGTATGTGTGTTTCAGACAAAGCCCAAGGCTTCAAGCAGTCACCTATTTGTTTGTATAGCATGAAAAATAATTAACTTTACTTGAAGCTTTCGTA
Source organism: Prietella phreatophila (assembly GCA_025728095.1). Taxonomy (NCBI): domain Eukaryota; kingdom Metazoa; phylum Chordata; class Actinopteri; order Siluriformes; family Ictaluridae; genus Prietella; species Prietella phreatophila. The sequence goes on along the minus strand of JAOUWY010000062.1, from coordinate 16,885,402 downwards.
AAATTAAAAATAAAACTATATACGGTACCATAACAAAGACAAACCATATGTTGATAGGTAAAATTCTGGAGGAACGTCGGATGGGGTGGCATGGGGACGTAATGACGTGTGCTGATAATCGATCTATGTTCTATAACATGTAAAACAGGAACATGAAAGGAATATTCTAAAAGCAACTCATGTAAACACCTTAATCACAATATTGTCTTGTTCCAAATAAGGTCAATTATTAGAGTATTGCTGTCCATGTAAACGCAGTCAGAGATGTTGTACGTCTAGTCAAAAACTGCTCACTCTCAGAAATAAAGATTCCAGATTTGGACTTTTCCTTCTACCCTATCTTTTTCCTCTAAACTCATGTACATTAAAAGCTTTATTCAAAAAGCTAAATGAAAAACTACACCCTATACACCTTCTCAAGTCAAACATACAGTATCTCACAAAAGTGAGTACACTGCTCACATTTTTGTAAATATTTGATTATAGCTTTTCATGTGACAACACTGAAGAAATGACACTTTGCTACAATGTAAAGTAGTGAG
>JAOUWY010000062.1:16811699-16825469 GCA_025728095.1 Prietella phreatophila | reverse complement strand
CCCTCATTAAAATGCAAATCAATTTATAACATTTTTGACATGCATTTTTCTGGATTTTTTTGTTGTTATTCTGTCTCACTGTTCAAATAAACCTACCATTAAAATTATACACTGATCATTTCTTTGTTAGTGGGCAAATGTACAAAATCAGCAGGGGATCAAATACCACCCCCACTGTATTTAAGAACTAGCCTCAATAACTCAGCTTTGAAAATATCCCAGAATATACAGATATTAATCTTAACTCAATTTGTGCAAATTGGGCTACATTCGCAGTTCAGGTGAAGTTGACCAACCTTGTCAAGAAGCTCTTGACACTGTGCTTGCACACTTCTTAGTTTTTCCTGGAGAGCACTGGCTGCTGTCTCTTCCTGCATCCTGTGAACAAGCTGCATGTGTTCCTTCTCCTTTACAACTTCATGCATCATGGATTCAAGCTCCAGAACCTGTGGGGGAAAAGGAGCAGTAATCGTTCTGCTTATTGTAAGTCGCTTTGGATAAAAGCGTCTGCCAAATGAATAAATGTAAATGTAATATTTCATGAAAAGCACAGTAATGCTTCCTGTTGCAGTTAATATAACACCTAACAAGCTTTATTTTCTAAGCTTTTCCCCCACCTTGTTTTGAGATTCCTTCAACTGCATGTATTGTGTGGACATCTCCTGTACGTGAGCCTCCTTTTCCTTGCACATTGAATAAATTTGAGACTGAAGCTGTGCTGACTGGCCTTCAAGAGTGTTAATACACTCCTGCAGTTTTTCGAGCTGGTATGGGAATATGATTTGTTTTATTACAAAGTCATGGATGACAATTTTGAAAGCAAAAAGTATTTCTGTATGAGGCTTCCCACCTTTTTGTTTCTTTCTTCTGCTTCTTTCAACAAGTTCTCCTTGTCCTGCTGAAGCGATTGGTTTTTCAGGGTTAGGCTTGTCAGGACAGATTCAACCTCTCTAAAGTGTTGAAGCTGTAAAGCAAAACGGTATAAATGGCAAATTTACAATTACAGTTGGCATTTGTTTGTTCATGTTTATCTGGATAAATCAATTGCTTTACGTTTTTTCCCCCCAGTGAAATATAGTAACACAAAAAACAGGAAAATAAATACAAAATATAAATGCATTATGTTTTGTCCACTTAATATAAAATACCTTGTCTTTGGCTTCGATTAGTTCTCTCTCTAAAAGGGTTTTTTCATCCTGCTTGCTAGCTTGTAGCTGTAGCTTCTCTTTCCCAAGACATCGATTAGTCTCTTGGAGCTGTTTGATGAAGACTGCAGTCTCTTCTTGTTCTCGACACACCTGGGAAAGCCTTTCAGTCAACATCTGCACTGTTCCTTGGTCAGACTGGAGGCGAGAATTTAACTCGGCATTCTCGTTGCTAAGCTGCAAGTTTCGTGCACTTAACTCCAACACCTCTTCTCGAACCTTAGAGTTCTGTTTTTAAAAGGAAACACAGCTGAATGACGGCCACGGCTTTCACATAAATGTGTCTATATATGAAACTTAATTAAGGAAATTGTCTTGCCTCTTTGTGTAACCTCTCCTTTTCTTCCTGAGTTTTTATATACTCTCTTTCCATCTCCTCGAGTTTCTTCCTGGTAGGACAGTTCAATATTAAAAACACAATAAGGTCCATATCTTTAGGCAGTTGCACCAATCTAACCATCAGTCGTAAGGACATTATCAAATGAAAATGTATACAGCCACAAAGACATACACAAGGGCTGAAAGTGGAATGCACAGTGAGAAAGGAAACATGATACAATGGCAAGAAAAAGTATGTGAACCTTTTGAAATTTCATGGTTTTCTGAATAAATTTGTCATAAAATGTGATCTGATCTTCATCCAAGTCAGGGGTATTGACAAATATAATGTGCCTAAAAGAATAACACACACACACACACAAAAAAATCTGATCTTTCATGTCTTTATTGAGAGCAACCAAAAAAACCTCATAGTGTTCACATACTTTTCCTTGCCACTGTATGTATTTCAATGCCTGTGCTAAACAGAATGGAAAAACAGGTAATTTAATCTCCTGCTTTATACCTATGCTCCAGTTCTCCTCAAAAGGGTGTATTATGTTTCCAAAATGTATTTATTAATCACATCACACTACAGTAGATTTGGTAGAAGAATGTAATTTAACAGAAGTTAAAGTCAAGTGATGGGGAAGGAAGATGTAAAAATATGTATTATTAGAAGTAAAGGGTATAACATTTTTTTTTTTAAAGATAAGTCAAAATACTTCCCACTTTTAGAGGACTATCATCTAATAGATATAAAAAGGAAGATCGCACCTCTTTTTGCTGACCTCCTCCTCCAGCCTCATTACATCCTGATGTAAAACAGCCAACCTGTCTTTCAGTGCATTGTTTTCAAAATTAACCTCATCAAGTTTGGCCCTAGAAGCAAGAAGAAAATGTTTCACATATTTATTAGATCCTGTTCTGGTTTTAAACTATGGCCATGACTAGACCATTTAAATAAAGTCACTAATCTATAGAATATAATGGAAAAAACACAAACCACAAAACCAATTGAGATCGAACAATCAGAAAATATTAGTTGTGAGAGGATGCAACACTGCACATTTTGCCACTACAATGTGTTATTTGTCATTCACATAAAATTAAAACATGCAGCAATTCAACAATAATGTAGCAGTTAGTAAAATGCAAGTGAAATGGGGACTCTTGTTATAGATTTATAAAAGATTAATGCAAATGTGGAGGGTTAAATGGAATTTCATTCCATGACACAATCACTGGATCCTTCGCATCCATTTTGTAGAAGCAAAACAATCAACACAGTGTGGATTAAATATGTTTTCTGTGTCACGGTCATCTACCGGGCAGAATGTGACAAACCTGTGTGGACTTGATGGGTCCATCACTGTTTCCAGAGCAATGACCAGTCTCTCCATCTCTAGTAACTGCCCCTTCATCTGGCTCTTCTCCAGTGTAAATGCTTCCTCCATCTGCCGAACTTCTGCCTGGGTGTCCATCAAAGACTGCTGCAGCTGATTAGTGATGTTGTCTGCCTCTTCTCTCATGGAGCACAGCTCCTTTTCCTTGTCCTCCAAATGCTGGGTCAAAAGTTGTAACTCATCAGAGAAATGGTTGACGTGTTGAAACATCTCCATCTTCTTGTGTACCTCAGTCCAGAGCAAGTCTATCTCTTTGGATTTGGTATCCAGCTGAGTCCTGAGTTCTAATAATTCTTTGTCCTTGTGCTGTAATTCTGTTCCGAGTTTCTTGAGATCTTCTGTAAGCTTGGTTGATTCCGTTTCCATTTCCACAATTTGGGATGAGAGTTGGTCCGAGAGATTTCTATAACTGGAGTTCTCTTGCAGAAGGTGGCTTTTCTCTTCTTGTTCCAAGTTTAGTAGGGTTTGGAGCCGAGTAGCCATGCCTCGCTCCTGGCTTAGAGCATTCTGTAGGCTTTGTACAATATCATTCAACTGATCCCAGTCCTCAGAGAGATTCTGAAACTTTGCCTGAAGGTCCTTCACGACATTACCTTGACTCCTCAGTTCCTCCATAAGTCTGTCTCTGTCCATTTCCACAGATCTTATCTCAGAAGCCTGTGTTGTCAAATCTTTGTCTCTGCTTTTCAATGCCTCTTGGGTTTTCTCCAAGTTTTCTCGAAGTTCATCAAGTTCCTTCTCTTGCTCCTCAAGCAGTGTTTGTTGTTGGACAAGTGCAGATGACAGATGATTACAGTTTCCGTGCATTCTTTCCTTTTCTTTTTGCACCATCTCTAGTTCAATTTTCATGCAGTCCCATTCCTCTCCAAAGTGACAAAATTTATCAAGAAGCTCTTCTTCTCTCTTTTTCTCCTGCACAAGTCTCTGTTCAAGCTGAGATACCTTACCAAGAAGTGTTTCCTCTTGGTTTTTCTCCACCTTTTGTTGAGAAAGCTTCCGTTCACGTTCAAAATTCAGTTTTTGTTCTAGATGAGACACAGTACCAAGAAGCTTTTGCTCTCTCTCCTTCTTAAGGTCCATCTCTCGGTCTTCGGCATTCAGTTCTGAAGTCAGACTCTGGATGAGGGCATCCTGGGCTTTCATTGACATGGTGTTGTCCTCCAATTGAATACACATCTCCTCCAGCTTCTCCTCCAACTGCCTCTGCAGCATGAGCAATTCCTTCTCTGCTCTACGTTGTAGCTCACCCTGAGCTTGCATCTTGCAAATACACTCCTTCAGCTGTTGAACCTCTTCCTGGTGCTCTTCCTCCAGTTTCTTCCTTTCCTGAGCAGCACTGCTGCAGATCTGAGCCTGCTCCTCGCCGAAGCGCTCAGCACTGCGCACCTCCTGCTCAAGCTCCTCCACTCTAGCCTCCCATGCACCCATTTCCCTGCAGTGTTGCTCGGTCTGTTCCTGCAGCCGAACTTGCTCCCATTGCAGCTGATGCAGCAAACTGTGCTGAGTCTCGCTGAACTGAGCCTTGATTTGTGATAATTGTTTCTCCAGCTCCTCCCTGGTACAGAGGAAGGTGCTAACTTTTTATATACTGTATGCATTTCTGCCATAGTGGAACTGCCATGGATACCAGTATGGAAATAAATATGAACTGAAATATAAATAAAATGTCTAAAGTGGGGAAAGCATGCATAATGTAGTTGAATTACATAAAATTAGGAAGGATAATCTGTTTGTTTAATAAAAAAAATTATAAAATACAAAACTACTTCAATATCACATCATTAATTGAAGAAGTGCATAATTGAATCAGCGTTTTCAAGAATCTAATAAGGAACCAGCAGGGAGAGCGGAGATATGAATAATTTCTTTTGTTATATAGCTAGACAACAAAAAAAAAGGTAGCCAGCCTAATTTGTATAACCAAATGAATGTCACCTCTGCTAGCTAAATTGAACAGTAGGCCCATTTTATGAGAAGAGATTTTTTTAAATTAAATGTGCAATTACTGTTTGGCTAAACTGTTGCTAGGTATTCTAAAAAGGCACAACCATCCATTATCCTACAGAGTCGAAAGGTGCCTGGAGCCTATCCCAGGGAACTTGGGGCACAATCTTGTCCCAACCCATCACAGGGTACAATCACACACACTCACAGACTATGGACAGTTTGAAAATGCCAATCAACATACGTCTTTAGACCTGGGGAGTAAACCAGAGTACCCGGAGGAAATCTCCATGGCACAGGGAGAACACGCAAACTCCACGAACACAGGGTGAGAATCGAACCTCCAACTCTGGAGGTGCGAGGCAAACATGCTAACCACTAAGCCGTCGTGCCCCCCTAAAAAGGCACATTTGCAACCCAATTAGTTATCCAGGTGGCTAGAAAATAGTTCATTCAGTCATCTTCAGTAACCACTTTATCCTGGTCAGGGTCGAGATGGATCCTGAGCCCATCCCAGGAACACTGGGCTACTAGAATACACTCTGGATGAGACAGCTAGATAATAGTGTAGAATAAAATTGCTAATCACATCCTCATTCAACTTAAAGGATGAGTGCTGGCCAGAGGAAATGACTATTTACTGCCTTTTTTGTCCCCCAAACAAGGTAAGATGATGCTTTATTGTATTATCTCTATTGCGGTCATACCTCAAATTAGTGTAATTCCTAGTGTTTCACTTGCAGATTCTGAGACCACAGAACATCTGGGCACACCCACCTAACAAGTAGTACTTCCTGGTCCATTTTCAGCTTAAGCTCTGCCTCCACCTGGTCCTTCTCTGAGGTGAGGCGATGCACGATGTTACCAATCTCACGGGCATAGTTCTGCTCCAGTTCTGCCTGCTCTCGCTGAACTCGTCGTTCCTGTTCAGGTCCCCAAGCCATGACCTCACTCTTAACCTTTAGTTCCCCTTCCAACCGATCCACACTCTGATGTAGCTGCTCAAGCCGCTCTTCTGTCAGAGCCTTCTGCTCCTCCAATTCACTAATTTCCATCTTGAAGCCATGGGCAATCTCCTTACGCTCAACCTCCATGTTCTGCTTCATCAGCTCTATGGTACGTTCATAGAAGTTTACCTGCAAAGCAGAAAAAGCATAATAAGGTCTTGCTCTAGGTAGACAACCTTAAGATTATTCAGAGCAAGATTTAATAGTTAATAAATTCTTCCCTTTGCTTCACACGCTGGCATTGTATTCAACTTTATGAAGCAAGAAATTTTAATGCATAGATTTTTACCTTGGTCTCCAACTGGATCTTCAGATCTTGGATCTCTTGTTCGTATCTTTCCTTGAGCTGCTCCATTGCTAGCTCCGTCTCAATGCTCACCGTGGGGGCTAGACTTACCAAGGAACCCAAAGCTGTCAACATATGAAAGCCACTGTACTTAATTTTCCCACTTCCATTTTATATAACTTGTGACATTTCCATAATAGCTTACCATTAGTACCAATGAGAGTGCATTTCTGGATTTTGGGAGAAGAGCCTTTTTTTATTTCAGGGTCATCTAGAAGGCAAATAGATAAGCAGTTTGTTTTGATGAAACATTTCTCAGTGTCTGGAATCTACTGCTGTTAAAAGGGCCTAGAAATTCATTGGTTTTCAAAAATCATAAAGGCACTTTTTAAACAGAATTTACCAGAATCAGACTCGGTGGTTAGTGCTCTACGGATAGACCAGGTGTGAGTGGAAAGTCTGTCCCTCAATTGTCTGGTTTTCCTTCCTGTACCTTGATTTTTCAGTACTTCCAGCTCAGAGCTCAACTCGTCATTCCTGTCCTGCAGCTCCTGTTGCACACATACTGTGATTGAGTGACATAGGTTTCACCATAATATAGAGTGAAACCAAATAAAACTAGGAAGTGTACAAGAATACATTTAACACGCAGCTATCTTACCATTATTACAGTTTTAAGGTTTTAGCAATGGTATATAAAACACAATGGAACAATTTACTATGAAAAAAAACAACAACAAAAAAAATATATAAACATTGTCCATTCAACATGATGATTCAAACTGTCAAACGAGATGCCACTACTTAAATATGTATCAAAAAGGCATGCAAAATCAAGGTCCACAAAAACAGATTTACCCTACACTGCAGTTCATACTCCTTGATTATCCCTGAGAGATGCTCCTCTCGACTCAGCAGTCCTGCGTTGTTTGGATCTAAACCACCATACTGTCAATCATAGCAAGCACAGTTGTATCACTAGAAAACCACTCAGTCTGTTAACTCTTGAAAAATTAAAGCTGAACAAGGTCAAATATTTGAGGGCAACAAGAGACACAACTGCTGACCTTGTCCTGCAGCACATGGTCTAGATCCTTCTTTAGTTTAGAGATGGTGCTTTCTGCCTCAAGCAGCTTCCCTTTCAGAGCACTGTTCTCCTCCTCTAGACGACTGTTCTCCTATAAAGTCAGATTGCCAAATACTTAACCTGACACCACACCGCACAGAAATGTACACCACTCACCATGAGTGAATAGCTTCTAAATGAAGGAAGCCAGAACAGTATGCAAACAGAGAGAGAACAGGGCTATACAGCAACACCTAGACAGATACTGACTAGTTATTTTCTTAAAATAAATAAATATATTTAAATAAAAATTTTTAAAAAACATTGCTGAAGCCAGTAATTTACAGACTGAATTTAGCTTTAATCCTTGGCTACCTTGACGACAGTAGTAGCTTCTTCCTGCAAACTGGCTTCTTGGCTTTTGAGGAGTTCTACTTCCTCCCTCAACTTGTCCCTCTCCTTCTCCACCTGCTGAAGCAGCACCTCATTCTCTTGCTCGGTCTCACTTCTCAGGGCACTTAGCTTTTCCCGGAATTCCTGCTCCAGATCCCTAAACCAAGCAGACATACATGTCCTATACTAATGAACTGATTTGAAGCTAATTTTATATTTTACATGTATAGAACATGCAGCTTACTTGATCTTAGACTCATTAAGTGACTCCATGGTGGCATGGCGGTCATCAATCTCTCTGACCAGCTGTAGGTTACGACGGTCTGCCAGTTCTAATTGTGCCTTGGCCTTGTCTCTCTCCTGACAGGCCTGATTTGCCAGCACTCTAAATAATGGACAGATACAAGAAACATCCCATTTGGAGACCACACAATCCTAAGGACGAAAAAAAAACTTTAACAAAGAAACCTTAATTTTCATCATCTTTACATTCTATACATAGCTATTGATATATCTATATGTTCTAGGAGTAGGGCATAGCAGACATTATTTTTCCAAATACAGGGAAACAATGTGCCATACAAGCAGTTTATTAGCTATAGATGAAGAAAAAACACCCCATAATATGTAATGCACTACATGGCCAAAAGTACATCTAGAACTGACCAATCACACCTACTGTATATGAGCTTATTGAACATCCCATTTCAGATTTGGTGCCTCCTTTTCTGTTATAATAACCTTCACTATTCTGGGAAGGCTTTCTACTAGATTTTGTATTGTGACCGTTTTAGATTTGCCCATTCATCCACAAGAGCATTAATGAAGTTGGATACCGATGTTGGGCGAGAACGTCTGGTGCACAGTCAGCGTTCTAATTCATCCCAAATGTGTTAATTGGTTTGAGGTTATGGCTTTCTGCAGGCCATTAGAGTTCTTACAAACTACCTTAGCACACAATGTCTTCATGGAGCTTGCTTTGTGCACATGGGCATCATCATGATGGAATAGGTTTGAACATCTGAGCTCCACTGAAGGAAATTTTTAATTCTACAGGATACAAAGACATTCTAGACAATTCTGGTCCACCACCTTTATGTCAACAGTTCGGAGAAGGCTTACATATGGGCGTGATGGTCAGGTGTCCACGTACTTTTGGCATATAGCGCATGTATCAGTAATTTTGTTGAGAGTTGATATAAAATAGATTCGAGTATCAGAAACCTACTGTAGGAACTGAATCTCATCCTTGTAGGAGATTAGCGCAGCCTGGTGGATGCCATTGCCACTGACCAGCAGCTCATTGTCCAATGCAAGCGTGAGATCAGCTAGGCTCAGCCGGTCTTCCAAAGAGAAATCCAAAGTCTGCATGGGGGATTAAGCAAGTAATACATTGGAATTACTCTAAAAAAATAAAGAAAGAAATAAAAAAAGTTTTCAATTTTATATGAGAACACTGACCACATTGCAAATCTTGCCATTATCAACAAAAGTTATATCCAAATAGTAAAGAATGACATTTGATTTTTAAGACCAAATATGCACTATAAAAATAAAACATTCTAAATAACTCATATCATCATGGAACACACACAATCACTTATGTTTACCCAATATTTTAGAAAATACTGTGGCTATCAATACCATCATACTAACATACATCAACCATCAGACAAATCTAATTCCAACTGTAGGAGAAACACATTTACATAAATTGGCAGATGCCCTTATCGAGAGTGAAAACATATCCTCATGCTAGTACAAAAACATTCATAGTCTAGTACAATACATTTTTTTTACAGTGAGAACTCAAAAAACATATAAAGAAATATATCCAGACAAATCCAGTTCTGACCTGAAGGATATCTCTGCTGTTACGAATTCCTTCCTCAGTCCAAACAGTGACAACACTCTCGGGACTAGCGCAGCCTGAGCCATCATCCAGCCGAGTGAGCAGTCTCTGACCCACTGTGGCGGACAGCAATGAGGGTGATGTGGAGCGCAGAACTCGCTCCTCAAGGTCCTGAGAGATCACAAGTAATGACATAATAAACAGCACAGTTTCACTGGTTCTCAGAAAAAGAAAAAAAAAGAAACATAAAATAGTTTAGCGTCTAATCAGTATCATGCCTCCAAATAACACTGGGCAATTGTCAAGTGTGAGACGTGGAGTTTCAGCTATGAATAACATTGTTTCACATAGCACTAATAATCTAAAACATGCTGGTGTTGTAAGCTGTAAGCTCTTTATAATGGCTTGGCCTACTTTTTGAACAAATCAAAACATTCACATTACATCCACACCAAGAGTGAATTGCACTTTTTTCCCTCCTTTTCTATAATTTTCTCTACACTCACTTCTAATCTCATAATTTTGTACTTATTTTGGATTAGTATACATGTTCTGCTTTTAGAAGGCTCTGAGAGTAAAAAGCATTTTCTTATTATGGCATTTGATTAAAAAAATGTATGGATTAAAAAAAAATCACCTCAGGAAAGTCCAGAGTGCTATCAGTGAAAGATTCAAAATTGTCTTGAAGGTCCCACATTATTAAATTCAGCCCAGATAAAATCCCTGAAGTGCAATACATTGTACTCATGCTCCACATGATTGTGGTTATAGAAATCCATTTGTTGTTATGTTCAAAGGGCTGCAATCCAGAGAAAGCTCCACCTTCCCAGTTAACTTAATTACTTCCAGCATCTGCTGGCCTCAAATATTTGGCCTGGTATTGGAGCTGTTTAAACAGTCCTATTTGGCACAGGTAAGTATGTAGCTGCCTGTGTTTTCTGCCTGTCTGATAATAGATCCAACATACTGAAGCCATATTAATAATACACATTTGTAGTGCTTTAAACACAGATTAATAACTTTAAAAGAGCTGTCAATGGTTTAAATGTGATCAGCTGAAAACTATATTTACTTAACTATCTTCTAAAGCAAATAGTTAAATGGAATACGTATGCCTAATTAGTGCATAAAAATCTATTTATCCATTATCTCAAGTTATAAATCTAGGACATTGTGTCTGAAAACTGAATAACTAAACCAAGTTTTGTAAAGGTTGTCTGTAAGTGTACTGACCTGTGAGAAAGAGCACTGGGCAATGAGACGGGCAGGGGTGGATGCAGCTTTGGGTTCAGGCAAACCTCCATGTATAAACAAACCACTCTGGAACTCAGTAAGGCTCACTCTCCCATCCTGGTCTTTATCCAGTTTCATGAAGAGATTGTCTAACTCCTGTGTTTAGACATAAGGGTTAAACTCAGCCAGAAAAAAATATTATTGTAAATAAAATTAAAAACAACATTTACTTCTTGTAGATATACTGGCATTTATGTTCTTAAGACAGGTGTTATTATTTATATCTGCTTTATTCTTACTGTAACATTGTGAATGGCTGCATACTGTAAGATAAGTAATATTTTAAGCAAAACTTATTCTTTTTTAAACAATGTTTTTATACATTGCAGTTTCCACCCACTAGCTCTTCCTTTATGCATGACCGCTACTAATCATGATAGGGTGGGTTAACACACTTTGGGGAATTCACTAACTGCCATATTCTGTATACATAAGCTAACAAATACCTGGCATTGGCTCATGCCACTCTAAACAACAGGGGAAGATGGAATGCTATTCTGTTTATGCATAGAGGAGGGCTATGCTCTGCTGGACTCTGCCACAGATGCTTGTGGCAATGCAAGGAATTTTTTTGTAAACTCATGACAGTTTGGCAAACACATTATTTGCTGCACTGGGAGCTGGAACAAGGCCTTTTATGAAGGAATGTAATGGCCTCGTACATGTGTGAGACATGTCGGCTGGAATCTCCAATTGAGGCATTTCCACAAAGAAGGTAGATTCTGCTCGCCACAAAAGTGAATCTATTCCAAATGGACTGGCTGGTAATTTCCCCAAAACATAGTGGAAGGAGTGCACACAAAATCTTTCTATTGTGATGTAACAAAATCCTTTTTTTGAACCAGACAATGTGCATGTAGCCCAAAACGATTTTTTTTTCCTTTTACTATCACCAGTGGCTGTATCATCCACTGCATTTTAGTTTGCTCTGGTTCTGTTCTTTCGAATGAGTGTACCTCAGATTGTAGATCCTTGAGGCCGATGTGGTCGCATACTAGCAACAGCTCTTGCTTGTTCAGCGTGCCTCCAGCGCCAACTCCCAACTCCTTCCAAACCGCTCTCACCTGCCCATCTGTTATTTCCTGGCATGGCCCAATGGAGTGTTTCCGACTTCCTGAGCTGTCTGGCTTCCAGCGCTTTAACTGGCCTGAAAAGTTTTAGAAATTTGTGATATTGACCATGTTAACTGCTTTATACAGAAATTCAGATGTTCCTCATGCCTAATCTCTACTATTGGAACGTGTTCAGATGAAACTCCAGTGGAATTGATCCAAAAATAGATCATAAGGTTTTGCACAAACTTGTGGATTCCATGCCAGCTTGAATGCACACTTTCATTAACACAACAAAGGACTTACTACTTAGAAACTCTGAAATTCATGTAAATATTTCAAAGATTCTACTTTTCACTTGTTGTCAATAATACAATTTGTAATGAAAATTGTTGTATTCAATACGAAAAGAATGCAAAAAAAAGAAGCATTTTCACTAGTGCTCTCAGACTACTGGACCCCACTTTATACAGTGTTTTAGATTTCTAATTTGGTGTACAGATAAAACAAGACAATATACTGAGACTGTTGTGCAAAACTACAGAGTAACCACAAAAATTACCTTGTGCCTCAAAATGAAGTGAGTGTTGACTGGCATTTTGTTGTTCCCTGATTGTTTCCTTGTTGCTCCCTGTGTCTTCATCAGACTTCAAACTCTAAAAATATGGATGTAACAGTTCAGAAAAAATCCTTTCATACTAAAGCTTACCACTGCTGTATTAAACCTTTTTGTTTTTGATACCACTGCATCTATATGTGGATCTTCTGAGTATAAAGAGTTAAGATGTGTTTATATGATATAAAAATGGGAAAAATAGCAGCAGCACTGATTAATCCAGTAATGGCAGAGTGAAATATGGCCATGAGGAATTCCAAACTGCCAACATAGTGAGCAGGAATAATTCTGAGGCAGCAGACTAGAGAGGTGTCTCTTGTCTTTATCATGAGGTTCCCACAGCCTAACTTATGGTTTCATTCCTGACTGTGGATTTAGTGGAATTGGTGGATTCAGGTGCAAATAATGTAGGCATTTCTATTAACATGTAGAACATTTCAATGTGTAGTACACGTTACATACATACACTTATATGGCCAAAAGCTTGTAGACAAACGACCATCAAATTCATATGTGTTTTTTGAACATCACATTCCAGATAAAAGTCCCCCTTTGCTGCTCTTTTGGGAAGGCTTTCCACTAGATTTTGGAGTGTGGCTGTGGGGACATCGCTTTTCTGAGAAATATATTGCCAACAAAAATATTATAGCCACAAACAAGGCAAACTAATATATTACACAGGAAAAATGCACAGTGCTTTTCAAAAGTATTTGCAGTGGTTTTCACCTCACCACTCTTCCATGGATACCACTTTACCCGATGTCTTTCTGATAGTGGAGTCATGAACGGTGACCTTTATTGATGCAAGAGAGGCCTGTAGGTCCTTTGATGTTGTCCTTGGCTCTTTTGTGTCTTGCTGGATTAGTAGTTTGCTCTTAGAAGAATTTTGCAAATACATTTTCACACAGGCCCAGTTGGTATTGGATAAGGTTTTTTGCTTCAATATATAACTATCATTTATAAACTGTATTTTGTGTTTACTCAGATTGCCTTTGTTTTATATTAGATTTTGTTTTAATTTCTGAAACAATTTTGTATTTTGAGATAAAAACAGAAGAAATCAAATATTTTTGCAAAGCACTGTATCACTGCTGACACTGGTAAGGTAGGTTTAGCATGCATCTTTAATAAATCTAAAATTTCATGTAGTGATCATCTAAAGTATATACAGTATCTCATAAAAGTGAGTACACCCCACATTTTTGTAAATATTTGATTACATCTTTTCATGTCACAACACTGAAGAAATATCACATTGCTACAATGTAAAGTAGTGAGTGTACAGCTTGTGTAACAGTGTAAATTTGCTGTCCCCTCAAAATAACTCAACAC
>JAOUWY010000062.1:16715110-16726884 GCA_025728095.1 Prietella phreatophila | reverse complement strand
ATACAAAGTAAAAAGCAGTGGACCTAAAACAGAACCCTGTGGAACACCAAAAGTAACCTCAGTACGCATGGAGAAAATAAATAGTTTTACAGACCACACTTTCAAAAAAGCAGTGGCAGCAAAACAGGACATAACATATCATACAGGCTACAGTGAGAAATGAGCAGCACAGATGTGTCTTAAGAAAACACCTCTGCCCGTAAAAGTCACGTGCACCGGAAAGTGTTTGTCCGCGTGCCAGTTCCTCCCCTTGTGAGTAGAGGATACAGGCCATATAAGCAGCACACACACACACATACACACTACTAAGCAGAACAGCTGGTGAGTTGACTACTTTCGACTTTGGTGAACTTCAAACTTTACTTTTACAGCCTCAACTGTGAAGGTATTTCTTTATAGGACTCGTATTTTATAATACTTGTACGATTCAGTTTTTATGTATTTTGCATCCTAACTCAAAACCTTGCACGTGGCAATTATTAGTCTGAAACATTCTTGCCAAATCAGCTGTATAATACAGTGATAGCCCTAATTTGTTTCGTCCTTAAGCCAGCAAAGCAATTAGATCTACATATATTTAATAATGCCTGTAATCTTTTTAACACTGCTTGTGTGCCTTACTTACTGTACCTATAATCTATTATTCTTTTCTGTCTTAAAGGAACAATGACTGTTGGATCATCATCCCCCTTAGTCAGAAGGGTTTCACCTTCTAAGTCTAAACTTTCCAAATTTAAAATACCATTTTTCAAAAGGAATACCCATATTCAGGATGACATCAAGTCTGAAGGTAAGACATTTTTAATACTTAGTTATCACTCCAAATAGTTAAGATGAAAATAGCGTAAGGTACCTGTCATTAATGAAATATATTGTTGTTTACAGAAAGTGCTCATGCAATGGAGTGTGGGTTTGTGTTGACCTGGGGTCCTAAGTGAATTTCTGTGCTTCTTTGTCTCCTTTAGAGATTCTGTTAACTTTTCAGCAGAATCTCCAGCAGCATCAGTTTGCAGTGGCAGGGAAGCAGCTGATATGTCGAGAGGAGCATTTGTTTGCACTGAAACAAGAATGGATGGGATCCAGCAAGAGCATGCTGGCAGAAGAGGAGGAAGATGAGGAGGAAAAACTGAATAAAGACTTTGAAGACCTTTTAGACAAAGTTATGTCAACAGTTGCGAAATGTTTTGATATTCAAACTAATGAAGAGAAAGAATTTCTAAAAGAGGCAGTCCTAGCCATCGACCAAGAGGAAGACCAGGACAGGAGATGGGAAGGGGTTCCAAAAAATGAACGTCCTCCATGGAGGCCGAGGCATTGCAGACTGGCCCATGACCACCTGCTTCGCAATATGGTTATACAGCGGATGGAGGAGACAAAGCTAGATTCAAATGTTAACTTTAGGTCTTCAGTTCAATCGGAGATCACTGCCAAGGGTAAACAACTAAAGAAAGACCTGCTAAAAATTGCAAAGAATGTGAAGAGCTGCTACCCAAAAGAGAATGTGTGCCAACTGTATGCCAAAATATACCATCAGGTTTTTAGTGACAAGCTCAGGGAAATTGCTGACTTTGGACTTGCTGATGAAGACTGCATACATGTCCTTCACTGGGTGCATAGTCTTTACCCTGAGTAAGTGAGGAAAGCCATACCAAGGCATTCTGTCACCTCTAAATGCTATTTAATATATTGTTATTATTTTTAAAAGTTGTTTATTAATTGAACTACATTTTGCATTTCAGGATTCTGAGGCATGAAGAGCTTTCTGGGATGATTGACTATGAACAGCTTGAGGCACTGCTCCCTGATGATATCCTTGAGCTGTTGGAAGAGCAGTATTTGACCAGTAAAGAGGTATGTTATTGTGTTATTGTAAAAATCTCTTATATCGAAGTGCCCAGATAGACTGACCTCAGAGAAACCAAGCTTTGACATGTCTTTTTCGGACTGACACATTTAATTTGTATTGTTGCGTTTGTGCTTATTCATTAAGAAGTTTAATCTTGTATCATTTTTGTCCCTCTTTGTCTCCTTTCTTTGGTCATGTCACTAGAATGAGCTATGGACATGGTGTCAAAGAGCCTTGAGCAGTGAGAAGGAAGCAAATCCTGAACTGAAGGATAATTGCTACTCAAGCCATCTGGCCACTGATGTGATTCAGGTACTACTACTGAAAATACAGTCAAAGCAATGTACTGAAAATAAGTGAATGTGTGATGTTCTAAATGAAGTTGTGTTTCTTTCTTCTGCAGTGTGTCAATGCTTTTCTCACCTCATCAAAGAATGTGCTGGGCTCTTGGTCAAAAACTCAGAGAATCACATACCAGTTAAAGCAATTCCTTATTAAGTGAGTTCCATTTGTTACAAGCTGGTTTTTAAAATATTTCAATTTTTTTATTTACTTAATATTTTGAAGTAGAATCATTTTATAGACACAATTATGACAGTTTTAGCATGAATTGGCCTGCTTTCAGTTACCAGCATTTCCTTGAGAAAGTGATTGAAGATAAGCAGGTGAATGCTGATGCTGTATTGAAGGCCAACCTGCCCTGTATCAGAGATTTCAGGTAAGCATCTGGAAATTTACTTTGGAGTTTTGTAATATGACATTGTACCTCAGGAAGGACCCAAGTGTAAGAGTTGTTGTTTCTCTAGGAATTACATAATGATGAATCCAGATCCCTTCCCTCAACACATCAAGAATGACTGTATAGATCTGCTGACCAAGATGAGAGACACATGCCACAGTTATTTCACCAAACCGATCCATAAAGGTCTCAAGGTAACTCAGATGTAGAAGTGTATTTATTTTATTAACTATTTTACCAATGTATTATCATAATAATACATTTCATAAATCTACATAGCTTTAATTGATTATCTATTTGGTTTCTATTAAAATTCATACTGCTAAAAAGTTTGATTTCTTCTAATAATCCTATGTGATTAAAGATAGTAGTTAAAAAAATTCTCTGTATGCTTCCACAGTGGACATACTCCAAAGTGGGTACCAAAGAATGGATTAAACACAATGAACATGTGTGTAGTGAATTGCTTGATGGGGTTCGTAGACACATTCAGCAAATCGGAAACCTGCATGAAGCATGCCTTAAGGTACAAAGTGCATAGATTTATTAACAGATTTATTAACTGCTGGATATACTGGTTTCTGCATTCTGGTATAATTTTTTATATATATTAACAGGAGTTGGTCAGCAAGCTTCATGAAGAACTGTTGGCTGAGTATGTGAGGAAAATGATGAAGAGGAAGATCAAACTTAAAGATGAGAAGAAACAACACCAGGCAGCTGAAGCTTTATGCAGCAATAGTCAGAAAATACATGCTCTGTTTACTGAGGCTGTAAGTTTTATATACTTCTTTAGGCTGTAACTATGTTTCTGCTTCTTTTGGAACTTTGTTTAATAGTCTTGTTTCAACGGTCTTCATGTACAGGGGTCATATATGAAGGACCTGGAAGACATCCTGCCCAAATTAGCTGAACTGCTGGAACTAAATGATCCACAATGCATTGAACTCCAGCTGGTCACCCTCTCTACCATTTACCCAGACCTCAGGTAATGCTCCACCCAGATATGTATGTGCACAATTGTGTAAAATACAGCTTGTACACCTCAGAAACCGATGTAACTATTGTGTTTAACAGTGAAGCCCATGTCTCTGCCTGGCTACACCTCAAGGCAAACCTTTCTCCCTCGGACCTCACAAAAATAAAGAAGACATTCACTATGTATCATGGTCAGACGTCAGAATGCACTATAGATGGCCAGGATTCCCTTCATTCAAACACAAATTTCTTCTCCAAAGTAGCCATTAAGTAATCATCTTAAATACTGCAAAATACCAACTGTATCTAATTCTCATGCTGTATGTTGTATTTATAGTGTTTTATGCAGGTCCATGTGCAATGTGAAATGATTAGGCTATTGTAAAAATTGTAAATAAATACAGTACACATTACTGCACGTTTTTGTGTATTTCTTTGATGTGTCTTGTTGAGCAGGGTATTAGTACAGGCCCACTGTAAGGTCCTAAAAGTAGTAGGCTAATCATTATTAATAGACTCTCCTGGATTCCTAAACATGGGAAGGAACAGGAAACACTGTCTATTTGGTGTGTATAAACATTCTCTTCCTATTTTACTGCAGTGCATGATGACACTTTCTATAGTGTTGAACAATGAATGTACTAGACATTGACTCTTGGCTAACACTTGTTCTGGTATGTGATCAGTATTCAGTGGGAATAGCCTCAGACCTCAAAGAAGTGCCTAATTACTGGAAGATACAGGATATGTGATTTCCTTTACAACTAAACCAGGCTTGGTTACAACTATTATGAAATAAGCAATACCATTTATATCTGCTACTGTTTAGTTGTTAAATAGTGCAGCTTGGAGAAGTTGTTTTAGTGTTTGTATGTGTCTATATCTGAATTTAGTTTTTAAAATGGTACACTATGGGGACCACTTCTGACAAATTCAAAAAGAAACAATGCAGTTTTCACTTAATACATTTTTTAGCCCCTCAAGAACTGCTGAGTTTTACAGAATTAGAGCTTACAGCCATCTAACAGGAACATGGTTTAATTAGTTCTTTAGTTAACAAGCACACTTTTAGGCCAACTAAGATAATACCAATATCTAACAAAACAACTGTGCTCATTTTAATGCTATATCAAGTTTAATAGATACATTTGCTACAGAGGCACAGAGGTCCTGTCTTCCATGGTATTATTGTAAGAAAACTCAACAAAGGATAGTAGGCTTTAGGCAGTTTGCTGATTTGGATTGAGTCAGTGTAATGTATTGTAACTTGTAGCTACAAGAAAACAGGACATTGTGAGTGTGGTTGGATCTTCTCTGAGCGTGCCTTTATCGTTTACTTTATTGCTAGTTTAAGTCTAAATATACAATGCTGCCCTCAAGTGGAAATGCTGTGAATTTTCACAAAGGAGTTCTAACGCTTTAAAAAGTTTGAAACACTCAAGTAACATGTTTCTTGTTGCTTGAGGGCAAGAATTAGGACAATAATCTTACAAGCGAATGTCATTGTCTTCAGAAACGTGAGAAATCAGACAGACACAACAAGGTTGTGAATGTAAAAATAATTTAATAGAATCAAAATAATTTTAATATAATTAAATCAAATGTTGATACATGACACATATAGCCCTGCCCTTTTGAAATGCATTTCATGTTTATATTTAAACAAATCAATTGTTAAAGCTTAATATCTGTTAGCTTAGTTAGACCTTAGGCAAACACAATGTAGTGTAAATAGGTCCAGTGCAACATGATGAACAATCACATAATAACTGTGAAATAACATCATGAAGGCCAATGCAACATTCCACCTCCCAAGAAATAGCTTTAAATTACTACCAAAATGTAGAAAAATTATGATTAGCATTAATATAATTCATATTATTTAGAAAATGTATAAATAAATATGATAAATCAAGCAATAACTGGAATGTCAAAGTTAAAACCATGACACAGGTCATCTGCTTTGTCAATATATTCAACAAAGACAGCAGCACCAGTACACATGTGGATGGGTTCTGAGGTGGTCTGCATTTCTGACATCTACATTTCTGTCTTCAACATCCCTACTCACATGAATTATTTTCTTAATCTTTCGTCTTGACATTGCCCCTCTCCAGTACAGTAGGGCAGGTATGTACTCCTCACTGGATATTAGAAATAGCACATTTTTCAATTAGGACTTTATCATTAACTAGAAATGTACCAAAATTTATGTTGATTTAAATTTGAATTAATTTTTACCTCTCCTTAGGGAGTTTGAGGTACAGTTCCAAGCAAAGAGGCTTAAGAGCATCTTCATGACGGCACTGCAGAATCTCACCCATTTTCAACAGGAAAGTTTTCTGCTTATTATCACTTCCATTCTATTGGGGGGAAAAAAGTTTAAATTACATTTGCTTCATTTGCTTTGAATAACATTTTGCTGATCAAATTTAGGCATGAAGAGTGTTTAAAATTAATCATAGCAAACATTCAGCAAATTGTAAAACAAATTCAAATAGAAGCATACGAGTTTGCAGTGCTATCATACTGAGTATTCTGTATTGGCAGTTGCTGTATAGCAAGAATTATGTTTACTTTGGTTGCCATTTTACAGAAGTAGTGTAAGCACAATAGGTGTTTATTGTGAAATAGCTTACTACGCTCTTGATTTATTCATACATTTAAAAAAATTGTCTAAATTTATTTTCAAAAAGTGTTCACGGTCGTTTTAAGATGGTTAGGGTTCCTGTCTCTTTGTAAAGTGCAGCATTACATTGCAAGAATGTACAATATATTAACATTTGTGTTTCTCACCTGTTTTGCAAATTTGGAGTGGAAAAGTTCAGCATCGCACATTATCTTCTTATCCACATCGTTCCATCTCTTTTCCAATTTTTTGTAGTTTCTCTGCATTAAACACTGCAGGTATGCACTGGTAACACTGTGGTATGCTGCCTTTACAATAAGCTATAAAACAGAGAAAATAAGAGTCACTGCATGTCAAATTATGCAGAAAATATTGCAATAAAATTTAACAAGTAAAGCAAGAAAAAGCTCAACA
The DNA here is from genome assembly GCA_025728095.1 of Prietella phreatophila. Taxonomy (NCBI): domain Eukaryota; kingdom Metazoa; phylum Chordata; class Actinopteri; order Siluriformes; family Ictaluridae; genus Prietella; species Prietella phreatophila. The sequence continues at coordinate 16,720,278 of JAOUWY010000062.1, read as the reverse complement.
TTTTCTACAATACAATAAGGTTGAAAATAATGTTAGGGAAGTTAGGAAGATTCTCACAGATATATAATTTAGATATCACATTAGTACAGAATGCATACCTCTTTTGTCTCCTCTCCTTGTTCCAGTTGTGGTAAAGTTGCAAGCATCTTTTGAATTATGATCATCATATTATTTAAATGTCCATCCCCTTTGGTAAAATACTTCTTTAAATTGTCCTACAATTGTAAAATGTAATACTTTAAAATGTACATTCATTGTAAATCTTGAATCTGATGACCCAGAGAAAGCCACAAACTAAATAAGAAAGCTTAGTGATATATGTAATATAATGTACAGTATATGTGACTTTTTTGCATGATATTTGCAATAAGATTGTCCTATAAGTTACCCGTTGTCTGGGGAATTTTATTACAGTACTGCACTTTTTTGGTAATACATGAAAGGACTCACCTTTGCTATGTTTGCAAACAACTGCTGTGCACTGGATAAAGATTGAGTCTCCATGTTTTTTAACGTCAGGAGAGTGGATAAATCTGTGTTATTGTTTGAATCAATAATGCTCAGAGCATAGGACCTGCAGCAAAATAAAATCATATCAAACTTAATAGGCTAAATTGTGTAGTACAGGCATGATCTGATAAGTTACATATAGATCATGTAAATTTGCAATCTTGTTTAAAAGATAATTTAAGATGAAACACTAAATAAATCATTTGTCAGCTAACAATGTCTCTGTTAAGAAAAATGTTTTAGGCTGACAGGAAATTACCTAGTAGACTTTATGGAAATGTGTATGTGCGCTTAATATGATTCATTTGCCTTTTACATTAAATCATTTGACAGACGCACTTATCCATGTATGACCGAAGTGTTTTGTGGACTCTATTAAAAACATGATCTGTTATGTTATTTTTTTTAAATCTAAATCGCAGGCTCTTTACCAAGCTCGATATATTGTTACACGCTAACCGTTGTAAGGATCACCTTTCAAACTCACCTGAGTTTACTACAGGTATAAATTGTCCTGAAGTGACGCAGTAAATTTGCCTGGTCGGCGCTCTGTGCATTCACATACCTGCCAACACACATTTGTTGATACAGAGGAAGATAATTTTGTACTAATTTATATTAATAAAAAACTAAAACAGCTGCCATTCAGAATAGGGCAGAAAATCTAACAAACTCACCTCTGTATGAAACTGTGAAGTTCATCACAACAAAGTCTCTGAACAGCAGTTTTAAGGGTGTGGCTGACTTTTTTACTTGCCTGAATGTGAGCATTCAGAAACTTTAGAGAGACAGAGGGGGGAGGAGAGTTAATGTTGGAGAGATTCTGGACATTACGTGTGTTCAAAAATGAAATATCCTATCTGCTTAGTACCTGTATGACATCAAGTTGGACTTGAATGAAAGCCTCCTCACTGCTGTCATCACAACAAACACCATTAGGTTCATCATGTTGCAAGATGTTCTGCAGCGTAGTCGAGATATTGTCCTGAAGGAGTGTGAGGAATTTCTGCTTTGAATACTCCAACCAGTCAGCCAGCAGGAGAGGGTCCGATACACTGAGCACACAATTCTGTGTGATCGGGCATCCTTTATGGCCCTCCCTGAAATGATAAATAATTATCAATTAACAAATCATGACAAGTCATTTGCCAGTGCACTGTGCCAGTATATTGGATCATGATAATTATATTGGTAAAGTACCTACCTAAAGTATGTATTTTTCACCCATTGTAGAAGGAAAAAGGAGTCTTTCACTGATGAACTTCTATCCATTAACAAGTGCAGCATGCTAAACAGGCATCGATTATAACTGTCAAGCAGGTAATTCACTAGTCTTGAATCTTCTAAAACTGGAACTAAGCCAGTCACCTTGTTACATATGAAACTCATAGCATCATTCAGGTATTTCTCAGTGTATAGCTGTGAGTTTGCTGGCAGTGCAGGAAAGTTATTATGTACAAACATTTCCACTGCTGTGAGGTAGTCTTTCAACCTGCACTGAGAGTTGCTGTCAGACCCCTCATTTCCATCATGTATGATATCATACTGTTTCACCAGCTCAGCTGTGGCTTTTAGCTCCTGTAAATATGTGTCTTCACCAAGTGTATCCATGAAAATTGGATACACTTGAGGGGACATTCGGGTATCTGCACCAAACTGGTCTGTTGTGTTCATGAGGCAACTGGCTTGTTGTCTGGGATCTTCTGTAAATTAAACAATGGTATATAAATGGCATCTGACAAATAAAGCTGCTCAGTTAACTTTTAAATAGTTCTGGTTTCAACAGAAAAAAACATTCTTCATATGTAAATGAATCATATGAAAATGAATAAATAAATTAAAGACCCAAAAAAAAACATTCTACAACATTCTCAACTCAGAGGAATATTGCTATCAAACGAAACAATGTTCTATTGCAAAAATACATCTGAGAAGTCCTCTCTTGTTGGTGTTAATGCTTAGGATACATAGAAAGCAACAAGTAACCAAAATAGTTCTCTTTGTGACTGTCATCGTAAAGTCTACATTATGATCACTGAATTGGAATCCTAAATGAACAGTAACAAATGAACATATAACTTACCATCTGCAGCAGCAGAGGGCTCTGAGCTCACCAAACGTTCCTCTTGCCTATCTTGATATTTTTTTTTAAACAAGGTTTTAAAACTCCTCTTCATTTTTCTTGCGTGTCTACTCCACTGCAGACCTTGTAAATGTACTCAATGTTTTTGTTGTTGATGTTATTCTTCTTATTATTATTATTGTTATTGTTGTTGTTGTTGTTGTTATGAAGAGCTACATTTATATCAAACCTCGGTTATTATCCACAAGCTGAATAGCAGCGAGCTTTGAGCAGCCAGGTTAAATACACACCCCACACCCATGGCTGGTATTCCCCAGACATTAACCAACCAGCTTCATCCACTGCGTGCACATAATAGCCCCAGCCACAGTACTTCCCCATTACCTCAAAAAAAAAATCCCAAACTTTTCCTATTGGTTTCTTTTTGCAGTGCCTGATAATGTGCCATTTTTGTCACCTTAATTGTGAACAAGTCGAATCACAATTCTTAATTATTGGCTAATCAAGCAGCAGTTCACAGCTTTTGCTGAGGGGGGGGGGGGTACCTATTTGGTATAAATAAATAATAATAATAATAATAATAATAATAATAATAATCATGTTATTCTAAGCAACTTGCAAGTACCTGGACTGTGTAGTTGAATTTCATATGCCTGGTTCTAGGTAGTAGAAAGAAAATGATTACCAGTAATTTGCAGTTTGTAACATACACGTACCCAGTTAATGCATAAGGGTTCTTCATGGGTTCTTTAAGGTTTCAATAGATAATTGGGAAACGGTAGCTTTCGTCAACAATGTACTGTATGTATAAGCAGTCCGTACATGATTTTGCAGTTTTTTTGTGACTGCTGCAGCAAATAATACTTGATTTTGCCATGCTTTTTTCAAAATTTGTGATGCAACTTTTGGAGTTTTTCTGGGAAACTGCTTGAATTGGCAAAATTGCATTTGTCTTTTGCAGTGATGTTTGTTGGTAAATGAGACCTTTTAGCTGTACTCTAAGTTCAGCACACATGAACCCAAGATGGCTTTGGCTGAAAGTGCGTTGTGATGACGTCAGACAACGCATCTTGGCCCAAATATGTGGAAATTTTGAAAAATTGCAAGCTCCTCTGAATATTGCGGGGTTTTCTTGATTTTGCATTAATTTCTACGACCACAAAATCGCTAAATACTGGATGAACTGTATAGGTAGGCAGTGTCCAAAATGGTGCACTCCGCTACACAGTAATCGAAAACCAGTGCATCAGAGGGGGTTATGTCCGAATTCTCATTAGGCGAGAAACAGTATGTGAGGAATACTCGGATGATTTACTGCTTCCGGTGCGATTTTGCAGTATGGAACCGATGAGCACTACTCCAGTCAAAAAAATCCCACAATGCAACGGGACTGGTGCAGACGAACTCAGAGAAAAAGGCCGGACAGCGTGTCAGCTGTTATGACGTATTAGACCTTGGTTAAACAGGAATTGTTTAACAATGCCTGAATAAATTGTTAACCTGTTGAAGGTTTAAACAAGTAAACAGTTGTCACCGCGTTTGAAACCTTTTTTTTTTTTTTTTTTAAATCTCCATCATGCCTTAGCATCGGCCAAGCTAACGGCAACGAATTTGCCTGTCTGTTAACACTGCCCACATTACATTACTCATTCAGTTAACTATAGTGAGATGCATTATGCCGTTAGTGCGGTTGCTTTTATCTGTTTGTGTGTGATTTGTGTGTTTATGATGATATCGAAGGTCACATGAGAATGCCAACATGGCGGATGTAGTATGCCCTTGATTGTATTCATGCTGCACGCACGTACTGGTTAGCACGTACTGTTTCTGTGAAATGAAATGGGAATACTGAGCGCGAGGCGATGGGATTGTGATTGACATTTAAACGGGCCACTCCGGATGCAGAATGTGCCACGGTAGAGGAGCTCGTCCAATGGATGCCTCGTAGGGGCGGGGCGACTACTCCCTCGTCACGAGAGGGCTAACTTGCTCGTCATCGTGTTTCGGTTGTATTTCCACGGAACTCTGCCATTGCGTGGTGGCTCAGGAAGGTTCTAGACAGGTAGGGACAGCAGCTGATAACACTATAACGAACTTGTGAATTTGGCTTTTTTATTTTGAATAATTCGACCTGTTATTTGTCATTTTTCCCCAGCGAGCTAACTTGCTGGTTATATAAACTAGCTAACTATCAGGTCATCACTGCTGCTATTATTTGAGATCAATCTCAGCTAGCCAAGTTCACCTCTTTTCGGATGGTCTAATAGGCGACATGACGTGTCTTCATTTTATTCCCAGATTCCAGTATCGTTTCTGGACCTGCTACCTTGCCCTGACCCTTTTCTCTACAGCCGTATCGGGTTACATTCTTTGGATCACGACCCAACAACTCTAACTCCTGCTCGACTGTCAGCTCTTCACTGCGTCGTTGGACGACTAGCGTTGTGTTTATGTCTTTATTTTACGGAAACGGTAAGCGTGGAAACAGTGTCTCCGTTAATGCTGTGTGTATATATATATATATATATATATATATATATATATATATATTCTGTACGACAGAGTTTGCTAGACT
>JAOUWY010000062.1:16600430-16611101 GCA_025728095.1 Prietella phreatophila | reverse complement strand
TCATCTGGGTAACACACATAATGTGATAGTGTAACAGAAAATGTGAAAATGGGAAGTCTTTAAGGTCTTAGGAGCAGGGGAGAAGGAGAGAGAGAGAGGGAGGGAGTGAGTGAGAGGGAGGGAGGAGGAGGAGGAGAGAGGCAGAGGGAGGAGGGAGTGAGAGAGTAGCTCCTGCAGCAGGACCCCAGTGACCCTCCGCGCTGTTTCGGAGAGAAATCTCGGCGCACACTGCACCTTCACCGCCTCACCGGATGGACTGCTCATTCAGAGCCCTAACAGCCAGCTCTCCTTTAGCTTAAAAAAACAGAACCGTGACACATTACCGAATAAACATTTTGACCCGGCTGGATGTTCTACAGAACCGTAAGTGCTGTTCAACCCTCTGGCTCGGTAGTTGAGTAAGATCAGTGTTTCTGTCTACTGTAGAACAGCAGAATCATCCGCCTGGGAGTGCCAGCTTCTCATGTCAAACACGACTGTTAGCTAGCATGCTAAAGTCTATGCTAGTCCCCGATCTGGATTTCTCCATTCCGAGTAAAAGTAGTCGCTGGAACTGATTAATCAGAACAATCAGTAACGTCCATTACCGGAGTTACAAATGGAGAGTGAATGAGGCTGGAAGCGGGTCTCACTGGATAAGCGAGGAAGCTGCGAGGGCTAGCAAACTAGCTTGTTAGCCGCAGACCAATTTTGTTGGTGTGACGGACTGCAGTTACTTCTTCATCAACATGTCTGGACAGAAAATGTCTTACAGGAAACGTATTCCAAAATTTAGTGTAATATTGAAGTGTCGGGAAGTTGTTAAGGTAACCAGTGAGCTGGCTGAACTCGTTATCAGATGAAGTTAGCTGGAAACCTAGTGAAACGTGGAAACATCAGGAAACCTAGTGAAACCTGGCCCCTTATTGAAAGTACATCAAGGAGCGCCTTGGTGTATCTCTAGCTACTATTTACATAAATAAACTGAATTGAGTGCAATATTTTTCACTTGTCACGGCGCTGTTGAACACATCCGCGTTATATTTAGTTCATTATTGAGGTTTGCTAGTGAAGTGTCCTATTGATCTTCGGATGTAGTTGTCTCGAGTTCATTTAAAGGGCCGTGTTGGAGTTGACTTGTCCTGTGTTTATCTGGAAGAGATGCTTCATGGCTCTGTAACATAGCGAAGCCTTGTTAGTTGTGCATTAGTATTCAAGCAATGGCATTAAGCGTTTGATTCAGCCTGGTCTGCTGTCCCTGAAAGCAATGTCTTGTGTGTTTTGGTTAGGAAGATGCAGCCTGGTGTCTCACATCCAGCTTTACAGCAGAGGACTTTAAACCACTGAAGTAGTTTCAGGGAAACTATCAAGACCTTGCGCAAGTTTGTGTCTATGTTTAAAATGGAGATGTTTACTTTGAGACTTTATGGCATGAGGTGTACAGTGCATTAGGCTGAAATGTGGATTGATGGTGTGGTGTAACACTTTAGGGTTAGTTTACGCCCAAGAAAACAAACCGACCAAATTGTTCAATCTGTTTTTATTACAGGTCTAAAGGAAGGCCAACTTCTTCTTGCTTGTTCTACGTGTTTCGCTTCCCCCTTTTTTTTTCTTTTCAAACAGAATTAGGAGAAATCTGCACCTTTTGGAAGAGCTTCTGTTTTTCCTCCCTGAGACGGGTTTGATGAGTACTGATGATGGAAATAAGAAACACGTTTTATTTTTTGGTTGTTGTTCTTTGACTGACTGAAAACTGTTAGTGTGAATTAAAGCGAAGTTGATATTTTTGGTTCTTTTGCTGTTTGGGTTCAGTTAAGTTTCACACCGGTTTTGATTCAGAAGTACAGAGACTGACTGAAGAAAGCACAAAATGCACCCGAGCAACTGGGGGGTGGTGCTAGATAATTATACAAATAGCTAGATTAAACCATTTTGTGCATGCATCCACCATTCATTTGATTTATTTTTTTTGCTTGTTGGTCCAAATATCCAGAGCAGCACTTCACTGTCCTTTGACTCAGTTTGCACTTCATGACGCAGTTACTCAGCTCGCATCTACAAAAAAAAAAAGCTGCACACATTAGGGATGGGCGATATGGACTTAAACTATATCACGATATTTTCTGGTATTTATTGCAATTATGATATAATATAGTATCATTCACCACTGTTTTTAGCTACAAGTGATAGCAGTAATCTTGAGAGCCTCAGAAACACAATGGTGTAAGGGTAAAACTGATTTTCTGTAATCAAACCAGTTCAGATATCTCCTCATTTAGCGAAACACTCCTCCTCAGCTTCACATCCATCTTCTGTCATACACATCCCAATACAGGATTTTCTTTACCGTTGAATGGCTTAGGCGCAGCACCCAAGGATCCTAAGACCTAGAGAAAAGCCTGCAAATAAATGACATGTTTGGTTCACTTTCTGTTGATTGAAACTATAATGAGACCAGCTCACTCGGATAGTGCAGGACCATTTTTTCTAGTCCACACTGTAGTGTGATTACTGTATTCACACGTCCTCAAATGAACCACACAGAAGTGGAAAATGCTCCAGGGTTTGATTGAGCACCCTAAATTTAGCATTATCAGAATAGCATCTCATTGCAGACTTTATCAGGATTGAATTAGGTAGGCGGTCTATAGAATGAACACAGCAATCCCAATTTCTCAAAATATAGAGCCACATGGACATCCATAGCAGTGACAAATGCTGAGGAAGTAAGGGTGGAAAGATTTGTTTGAGATATTGGGGCTTGAGATCATGGAGACAAAGATGGCTGAATGCTGTTCTGAGCAGTAATGCGAAAAAATGTCTGTGTCCTCTGCCATGATATCCTGCCCTCCTGTGAGTTGGCACATGGTCTCCCTCTTAGTTGTGAGGTGATGTTGTTGTCACCCTTTGCATTAGAGTGTTGTACCCTCCTCCTGATGAGTTCACAAGTTTCCTGGTGAACAGAATAATGAGTCATACTGCAGCTCAATCAGATTAACGCATCAGCTCTGATTAATCAGCCCTGTACACGCCTCATTCCTATTTCCTTTCTGCTTTCTCTCACTCTACATCTTTCTCCAGTTAGAATAATCCTATAAACTGTAGTTGCATTATGGCCATACTGCGTACAGATCTTGGTAGCAAAAAAAAATCTTATAGCGGGTGAAGATGAAAAGAAAAGTTCTCTATAAGTGCAGAAATCTGCGTTTGGGCATACAGGAAATGATTGACCATGTCAATGGCCTGGAGCAAAAGCACTCTGCAGTGAATGTCTGTGCTGCAGATTGTCAGCCCTCGCTCCTCTTCTCTCTACTCTAGCACCATGTTGTGTCTGTAAGACAGGACAGATTTAGATCTGTAATTAGGATATGCAATGGAACTTCAGATACACTAATATGGAGTGATTGCTATGTGAAGCAGTAGTGTTTAATTGAGTCTTTTCTTACTTTGTTTAGCCCTCACGTTAATATGTGAGAGAAGACTAAAAGCAAATCTTCTGGCTTGATTTTTATTTTCATTGGCTTAACTATATTTGGAATGAAGGGAAGTGACCTGCTTCTTATTAACACATGGTGTATGTTTTTGTAATGTAGTGCTATATTTAAGGTCTAAGGCAAAGAGAAGATCCTCCTGAAAATGGCTTTAAAATGCTAATTTACACTTCAAACAGTTGTAATGAAACCGCTGTCCTTAGCGTGTATTCTGTCTTCACACCTACCTTTGGTATGATTTGCTATTCTGATCGAATAAGGGGACTATTGATGCTTTTGTCAGCCCTAATATTGGGAAATGGGTATTTATGCAGCCAGTGCCTCAATTTGCATTAATAACCAGACTGTGATATTTAGTACATATAAGAGGCTTTATTACTATCTATTCTGTCATTTTGCTGAATGCTCTCAGACTACATCACGTTCGCTCATGGTTGTTTTGTTTGGTTTGTCATCTGTTGTTTTATGGTTGCATCATTCCCTGAGGATTTGTGTAAGAGAGAGTAAGCACAAGAGACTTCATTAGTGCACTGTCTCCCAGCATGCTCTGGCGCTTCCTTCCTGGTGGTTGTCACGTGTCAGCCTACAAGCCTTTCTCTGGGTCACATGAAACCCGGAGTGAGTTGTATCCCTCCACTTCCTATTTCTCGCAGTCATGGCTCTTGTCTTCACTACTCTATTATGTAAGAGTGTAAGGAACAGTGATGCTTCAATAAACTGAGATTTAGTGTTGCTTTTTCTTTTCTTTTTCAGTTTTTTTTTGTTGTTGTTTTATGTCTCTGGTTTAGTCTGCTGGCATGCTCCACTTTCAGCATTGCTTTGTTTGCGTTCAGTTTTTTAAATCCTTTGCCAGATCAAACTTGCCTCTCTTCATGTCTTGGCAGCCTTGCCCTATCTTGCCAGGAGATCTTGGCAACTGCAAGGATACCTCGGTTGTGTGGTCTAAAGAGCCCCGGTCAAGTACACTCAAAATGTTCTTTAAAAATAGTGAAAGCTTCTGTACTTATTTTGGAAAGTTTGCTTTAGAGAACCTTTTCACTGTCCATTTCATGGAAAAGCCACCTCAGTTTTGTGAATATTGCTACAAATGTGATTATTGTTCGAGATGAGGTGAGTGCCTCAAATGACTTTACTGTAGGTTGTGCTCCTTGTAACCCTCTCCCATTTACTCCATCAGATTTATAGCATCTTTTGTTCAGCCTTGAATGTGTTGCTAATGTTAGACCAGGTAGAGAATTCTACAGGCCTCATGGATACAAGCTTTGTTTCTGAGCTGTGTTTTTTTTTTTTTTTTTTTTTAATATATAAACATATAGGTCGTATTATAAATAGTCCACCATCTTACAAGTGTCGGCATCTTTCAGGGTTGGGTCAGGCTTAGGCTGGTGATGAAGGGATTTCTAGGTGAGGAAAATAAATTTGATCGTTTTACAGTTCTGTAATTCTAGTTGATTGTTACTAGTGCAATATAAAGCTATAGAGTCATTTGATTTGATCTCAGCAACGACGCAACCAGCTTTTTGCTGGGCGACTGAGCAAGGAATTACAACAAAGCATGTCTGAGCTTGTTGATTGTGAGGACTGGCTGGGAGTTTTATATTCTGGAAGTGCTAGTCAGCGATCTTAAGAAATGAGTTGACGTAGTGGTCAAACTTAAATTTCAGAACCATATTAAAGAGGAATAATGCTTGTGTTGAGAATAATGGAGCAGAGGTTGATGGTGGACTGGAATATGGACCAGAACATATAATTATTTTGTGGTGTTTAAGTGAGCAGGTTGGCTTGGGTCCAAAAACCCAAGCTAATTTTCTCAGAACAGGATGACATGCTCAAGTAGTAGTAGAGTATTGTTTGCGAAAGAAATGACAACAAGGAAAACATGAAGAGAAAGAAAGACTTACAGGAATGAGATTTAGCGAAAGTAACATTAAATTGGCAGTGTTACAGTATTACAGTAGTTACCATACTAGAGGTCATGACAGAAATTCTCTCCGCTTTGGTTTCATTCATTAATTTTGCAAAGTAGAATTAGAAAATATCAGAGACTGATTTTGATGATTCAATTTCATGTATTGAGCAAGGGATATGCAACAGAAAAATGCTTTGTTATTTATGTTGACTGTCTGTTCCAGTACTTTTGCTCACCTACAAATTATCACGTCTAGATGTAAATAACAGGAAATGACAGCTGAAAATCTGATCTGTCGTCATCTTTTGATCGCAAACCCAAATGACTTCAGTGTATTGCACAAACAACTACATTCACCTACTGTTCCAATTCTTTCGGAGGGGACTGTGTATACTGTACTAGACCATTATTGAGTACTAACACTAACCAGTTTTCCTGTTACAGGTAGCCTTCAAACCTACTGAAAGTTCTGTTCTGCATACCAGTCTTTGGGATTATCTAGATTAATGAATTCTTTTGAGTGCAACATCAGAGGTTTTGTTTTGAGACACAGCCCATGACACGGAGGAATCAACGTAGTTTAACCTAGGAAAGATATAAGAGAGACGGCGCTTGTCAATGTGTTTAACATCGATGGGTATTAAATCGCAAAAGAATTTACAGTTTGACTTGGAAACCTGACAGACAGGAATGTTTTGGCTGTGACGTGTTCTCTAGTGAATGTCGCTTTTATACACCGCGAGAATGTTGCGTCTGCTTCTGCACATGCAAATAAAGTTATGCATCAGTATAAACCAGGCGCACCTGCTTCACGTCGGGCCGTATCACACCACTCCAGTGTGGATTACAACACTTCCTGTTAGACTGGTCAGACAGTACAAGGAATATTCCTTAGGTTTTTAAATCACCTACATTGCACATACATATGTTACTGGTAATAAAATGGAATTTAATAAAAAAGGGGTCGAGTGTTCAAGGCTTAGGTCCACCGAATATTCTAGAGTCAGTGAAGTTTTTGAACTAGTTTATTTTGGGTTTATTTTTCAGAATGGTTAAATTGGTGTTTGATGGAAATTGCTGAAGTGTAATTGATTCTTTTTGTGAATGCTCCTCACTTTTATTGAAACCTGTATAACCGGTGTATGAACTGCACACAAATTCTGGGTGTGTGCAAGACTGAAAGGAGAGCCTACATACGCTTTAAAAACTGAGCACACTCGAATGTGTGGTGTTAAAGTGGTGTTATGAAATTATGACTACTTAGTGAGTCAAACATATGGGCAAGTTTTGGTAAATATTTCAGTGTGTGTGTGTGTAGGATGCGTGAGGAAATGTCGAGTTTGGTGTGTGTGAAGGAGATGGAGGGGCAGGGTGACCCTGTGGAGAAGCTGTCCCAGGACGAGCTGCTGTGTCGGACACGGGAGGTGATGCAGGGGCTGGAGGCTCTGCGTGCTGAACACCAGGCCATCCTGGAGGGTCTGATGGGAACGCTGCGTTGCCTCAAACAAACCCAGGAAGGCCGCACTGTCGAAGAGAAGACCGTCATGATTCAGCGCTCACTGGAAATGCTAGAGCTCGGGCTTAGTGAAGCACAGGTTGGATGACTGATTTTTCGGAAAAATCCCCCCTCTCTGTTTAGCTCTTAAATCTTCTTGTTCAAGTATTAAAATGAAGCAATAGGACAAAGAGGATTTAAGAACGACTATATTATTCCATGTCTCAACTCCACAGGTAATGATGGCTCTTTCAGGGCATTTGAGCGCAGTCGAGGCTGAGAAACAGAAGCTTCGAGCACAGGTATGCACAGATGCAAACACAGTCGCAGTGTCTCTTTGAGCTAGCTTCTCAGCCAGGTTCTCCGTTTCTTCATATCTAGCCCACGAAGATACACATGCACACACCATTTCTCTCCCGTCTCTGTGTAACAGTGTCTGTGTGTTTCAGGTCCGGCGGTTGTGCCAGGAGAATCAGTGGCTGCGTGATGAGTTGGCAGGCACACAGCAGCGGCTGCAGAAGAGTGAGCAGAGCGTGGCCCAGCTGGAGGAGGAAAAGAAGCACCTGGAGTTCATGAATCAGCTAAAAAAATATGACCAGGATCTCAGCCCAACAGTAAGCCTAACTCTTTCCTTGATCACTTCTCCCCATTATATTTTCTGTCTTTACATCTTTCATATTCTGCTCTCTCTCTTTCAGGATGACAAAGACTCTGACTCGAGCAGGGAGACTCTGGATGATCTTTTCCCTGATGATCAGGATGAGTCAGCCTCTGGCAGTAAGTATCCATGTCCTCTTCTCCAGTTCTTCTCACCACTTGCTGATCTTGTGCTAATTAAAACTGTAACAGTCAAAGAATCTCAAATTTAGTAATTCAATGTGTCTATTCTGTGAGTCAACAAACAGTATCAGTTTCAATATATATTGTATTTGAAAGCATACAGGGAGAAAGAAGTATGATTTATCAACTGTGAAACTCTTTTTGTTACAGGCAGTGTCTCTCTGTCCGTGGTTTTTTTTTTTTTCTCCCTTTTTTCTGGTTGATTAATTGCTTCGAACTGTGTCGTGCAGATGAAAGGGTTGTCTGGGCTGTGTCATGGAGATTGGACATTATGGTTTATCACATGCAGCCTGATTGCCTGAACACACTCAGATTAGCTCTCTCCGGCAACATGAAAACCAGGACACATCTTGCAAAGAACATCATTATTGGCACCTCACATGAAAATGAGTATTTTTAGCCTAAACATATGGGGAAGCTGTTTAAGTTTTTTTAAAACACAACCCATCTTGTGTAACAGTATTCTTAAGTAGGAGATTTTTGACTGTGTGGTATTGGTTAATAAGTCATTGAGACCTTCACAATTAGTACTTGATGAAGTCACCCCTGAAAATCATAACAGCACTGAGCCTTTTTCCTGAGGGATCTTGGACTGTCCCCTATGCAGAACATTTTAAAAGTATTTATATTATGTTTAGACTCTTCAGTTAAGACTGCAACTTTTCAAGAAGCTACAAATGGAAACTAGATTGATGTTTCAGAATTTTCTAGAAGCCATTTCTCTGTTTATTCAGATGTATGTTTATGGGCATTGTTATTGAAGGATCTATGGCCAAACTTTAATCTCCGGACAGAAGCAACAAGGTTTTTGGACTGAAATAATCCTGGTACTCGGCAGAATTCATGATCTTCACAACCTCCAGCCACAAAAAGGCTCCAAAGCATTAAAAGTCCACCTCAGTATTTTACAGTTGGTCTCAGGTGCTTTTCTTTTTGTGCAGTACACCATTTTTGGATGGTGTGCTGCCAAACAAAATTAGTCTTCCTCCTTTGAAGAGCAAAACATGCATTTAATCATTTTGTATTTACCATTTATAATTATCATTAATGTTATTTGTGAAGTGTTGGCTGTGACACTTCATTGTAGAACTGTTCTTAAAGTCAAAATCTTCGTTTTTTTTCTCTTTTGGCTGAAAACTGAATGTGCCATTTTTATCTTTTTGCTGCTGCTGTTTTTTTTTAGCAATAACTCATAACTGCATACTCCAACATTAAATTGTGGTGTAACTGCTTGAACATATGTAGGTCTGGTAAGATAATAGAATCATAGTAACCTAAATAGTTATTGTGGCATTTTAATATTTTTACAGAGATTTGATATTTGTCAAGCCTAACTCCAGTGTGAAATATGTACCCTGTTTACATTTATAGCGGATGGATTCTTAGAGGATTCTTTCTTTTAAGGCACCAAGATTACTGTCTCACTATGTCTGTCTCTGTCCATTTTTTTCTTTGTAGTCCAGCCCCCACACAGCAGTGCTGTAGCAGCAGCTCAGCAGGGAGGCTATGAGATTCCAGCCCGACTCCGAACCCTGCACAACCTGGTGATCCAGTACGCCTCTCAGGGCCGGTATGAGGTGGCCGTGCCGCTGTGTAAACAGGCGCTGGAAGACTTGGAGAAGACCTCGGGTCACAACCATCCTGATGTCGCCACAATGCTTAACATTCTTGCCCTCGTCTACAGGTCTGACCTCTAGAGATGCACATATTCTTTTGAGTCTTTTGCCAGCACCTGTTGAAAATAAGAAAAAATTATTGGATTTGATACAATTGAGCTGAGCAAAATGCAAATCAATTTAAAAATAGACAGCTGTTTGATTCAGTAAATTCCAAGATGACCGATTAAACCGTAAACCGTTTTACAGAATTAGTCAAATAAAATAAAAGCTCTATTTTTGATATCTTTTATAAATTTTATCCCTTAGACCTGTCAGTCCATTGTTCATAACTTAAGAAAGTAATCTGCTGTAGTGACATCACTGTGTGTATACTATGAAGGCTCTCTTAAAGATGTCATAGCAGTGATTTTAGCAGCCTGTTGTCACAATGTCTTTGGATCTGTCTCTCCTTCTTTTCTCAGGGATCAGAATAAGTACAAAGAGGCTGCAAACCTTCTGAATGATGCACTCGATATCAGAGAGAAAACACTGGGCAAAGACCATCCTGCGGTATGTGTGTGTTGGGGTTATGTAGCACCTGTAATTTTACACAAAATGTTTTTTATGAACTGACAATGTTTTGTAATTAAATGATCCCCTCTTACAGGGAAAACCTGAGGAAAAGTAAGAAGAGAGTTAGAGAGAATGAGTTATTGGCAGTAGAATTTGTGTATGTTCAAGCTGGTAGTGCTTACCAATTTATGTGTGGCTCTTCACCAGGGCCTGCATCCTTACTGTGTATAAAAGAGGTTAGAATTGTTCCTCACTTTGTCTCACTCGCTCTATTTCTTTTGCAACCCACTTACTTTATCCCACACATGCATGGGGCTCATGAGCACCTCTCAATCAAAGGATGATTATGGGCTGTTAATGTGTTTAGATTAGATCACTGGGGCTGAATTGATGTTGGTGATCTTGGGTCAGAACTGACTCACTTCCTGTGAGCTCTGATGACTTCAAATATTTGGCCCAAATCAAAACAGTTGTTTTGGTTTTTGTCGTTTTGAGAGCTGTTGTTGGTATTATTTGACTGTGTGTGTGTCTTTGTCCTAGGTGGCTGCTACACTGAATAATTTGGCTGTCCTTTATGGTAAACGTGGGAAATACAAAGAGGCAGAACCACTATGCAAAAGGGCACTGGAGATCAGAGAGAAGGTGGGTAGGAGTGATGCAGTGTGTGCAAATTTCCATAAAACTCAAACCCATTTTTTTTTTATATATATATATATATATATAAAATGTGTGTGTGTGTGTGTGTGTGTGTGTGTGTGTGTGTGAGTGTGTGTGAGAGTGTGAGTG
>JAOUWY010000062.1:16579049-16592399 GCA_025728095.1 Prietella phreatophila | reverse complement strand
TGTGTGTGTGTGTGTGTGTGTGTGTGTGTGTGTGTGTGTGTGTGTGTGTGTGTGTGTGTGTGTGTGTGTGTGATCAACTGGTGCCCACAGGTGTGTGTGTATGTGTGTGTGTGTGTGTGTAATCAATCGGTGCCCACAGGTGTGTGTGTGTGTAATCAATCGGTGCCCACACGTGTGTGTGTGTGTGTGTGTGTGTGTGTGTGTGTGTGTGTGTGTGGTGGGGGGGCTGAGTGGGTCAACAGTCTGCTTATTGAACTATAATATTTCTGTTAATGTCTTCTGATTCATGTTTTTCCTGCCACTATTCCATCTTAGCCAGTCTTTTAAATCCTTTCCTGATGTTATTATTCTCATTTCTTTGCTTTTTATTTTTTTTCTTTGTGCTGCTCCAATTTGTTTCACGTCACCATGATTTGTTGGCTTGTGGTGTTACTTTTCTCTGTGGTGTTGTTGTGTCCTCATGTCTGCTCAGGCCAGAAGAAGAGATACGATTTAGTAAAGCTGTGAAGGGAACCCCTGTGAGACTTGTCTTATGCTTTTGACTTGGCATAATTAGTACAGAAATTTGGTTTTACAGCATTGTTGAATAGGTATTCAAATGCTGAAATGTATAAATTACACTTGAGAAAGAAAGAATACACTTGTAGTTATATTCACTAATTCATTTGTAGTTATAATAGCTGTATTTACTAACTTGAGAGATTTTTTTTGTTTGCTTTTTAAAAAAAAATTATTTCCCTTTTTTTTTTTTAAACATTATTTTTTATTATATTGCAATTATGTGTTATTCTTTTTTTTTAAGGACACTGTAGCTGTTTTGTCCTGGTGTTGCACAGCTTGTTACACGTCTGACTAATGTATTGGGACTGCTGTCTGATATTAGTCCACCTCCTTTCTTGTGTCCTGTGTTTGGTCCACTCACTTTCCATCTCTCTTATACTTTTAATCTCTACTAATGTGCTGTTGTATCTCCTGTTGTGCAGTCTCTTAATCTCTTTCTCTTTCCCCCTGCCTACTCACACTACTTCCTCTTTTATTCTCTCTCTCTCTCTCTCTTGTGCGGTTGTACAGGTGTAAATCCAGAAGCCTTGTTGTGGTTGTAGAACTTATCTTCTGCATGATGGACACTCACCTCATCTCCTTCTGCACCTTTGCCCTTTTCCGTCTGCTCTCTCCAACTGGCTTCTTTCTTCGTCCTCCTGCATCTGGGCTCTACCTGGCCAAAGAAGCTCAGATACGCTTAAACAAGTCTTGTGTGGGGCCAGTCCTGGCTTTTTCTCTATTGTCAGAGCCGACTCAATTGTGGCACTGTATAATTATATTTATTTCCTCGATCCTAACACCTCTGTTATCTGTCACTACTATCTGTGTATCTGTCTGTCAATCTAAAATTCAGCCTGTGTCATATACCGCACTCTTACTAACTGACTTGTACAGATTTTTGACTAATGTCCAATTTACACCAGATGCAGTACTTGTGCAGTGTTAAAGTGATGGTTCACACAAAAATGAACGTGATGTGGTCCTATCGTGAACGTACGTCGGAGATCTATGCCTTTATGAACTTTCTAGGACTTGAAAAGTTTTGGTTACATTGACTGTAAATGGAGGGACAGAAATCTACCAGGATTCAAAAAAGAAAAAGTGTCTTGTGTTCCGAAGATGAACGAAAGGTCTTATGGGTTCAGAACGGCATGAGGGTGAGTAATTGGCGACAGAATTTTAATTTTTGGTTGCGCTATCCCTTTAACACTACTGTGGCGTCGCTTGCATTGCTCTCATATGTAGTCAACATCCAGTTGTGCAGAATTCAAATTCTGGAGGTGCTCCCTACCACACAGCACCAGAATGAAAATCTTATTGGACTAATATAGTTTATACAGTGATGATGCATGTTCGTAATAATCTGATGGTCCACGCAGACATCCAGATGATATGATAACCCATGGCAAGGAATTATGGAAATGTGAATTTGCCACACAGCACATAGGCATGACTCGCTTGGGACTCGAGATGTTGTGTCCTACTTCTTTTGTTGTAATATGAACTTCCTCCTTCCACCTCAAGCGTGTTTCTCTGGACTCACAAATCTCGTTCGTATACCCTTGTACAAGTCTTATGTCTCTGTCTGTTGTTCAGGACTCTCTGCTTGTGCCAGGCACCTCAGTGAGCTTTAACTTTAGGTCTGAGGACCCTTTGTAGCAATGGCAGAAGGCAGGTTTTCTCTCATTTGAGTGTCTTCATGAGATCTGTGATGTGATGTACAGACCTGTGTTTACCCAGTAACCCTTAAAGTGATGCTCACTTTCTGTCCCTTTCTGAATCATGTCTTCTCACACTTCCGTCTATCTCTAAAGAAACTAGAAACCAGTTTTATTAGTTTTTTTTTTTTCTTCTTTTTTTTCCCCCAGGATCTCCCTGTACAGTAGTATGATTTATATCTTTGAACTGCGGTGTCTAGTATTGTCTATTGTTCTCATCCCATTTTTAATGTTTCTTACTTAATGATCATTAATATGAGGTCCTGTAGATGGTGTCTGAAACGTAGGAAGAGAAAATGTAAGGAGTAGAAGAAGAATGAATGAAATGAACAGGGACATGTTTTGGGAGTTGTATGCACCTCTTTTTCTTACTAGTCTGCTATCTGATGATGCTGCAACTTGTCTTTCTTAACGCTAATAAACTGACAGTGTGCTTACCACATCTTTGCCTGTTTCCTTGTACGTATTTCGGTATCTATGTGCATATCTCTTTCACCACTTGAGCCGTCATGTGAGTGTCATTAGTTTGGAGGTGGCGGTCAAATGTTGTTGTTGTTGTTGTTGTTTTATTTCTCTGTTTTTGTGTCGGTGTTCTGACTTTCTTGACATGTCCTTTTTGTATATCTTTGGCCATTTCCCTTGCATCTGCACACCTTACTTGACTGTTTGGATAAGGAGCAGTGCTCAGGGCACAAAACAAAGAAGACTGCAGCAGAGCGAAGAGGGGTAAACCATACCGGATTAGTGCCAAACATTCAACTAATCACCAAAAATGTGGCATCACAAAGTGAAACGGAGATTAATATGCTGGAAATTCATATGTTCTGCAATCAACAGTAAATCAAAAATAAATACAATAAAAATAAATTAAATCATTGTTGCTGTTAATTGCAATCTCTATGATCTATTTTAAGCTGTCAGTCTGCCCACAATACATTTATATATTATATTCAAATTCACAGAACGTCTTACTGCTTTGCTGTGATGAGAAACAAGAATATGAAATGATCAATAATCATGTTCAGCTTTATAAATGGTCACCAGATTATTGCTGAAACTTCAGAATGAAGATCTAAACCCCTGCACACAGCACGACCATCAGAAATTCAGTACAGTTTGAGAAATGATTAAGCAGCATAGTAATTGCTTGAAATGTTTCTCCATGTGTTTGACAGACATGTGCACTGCTTTGTGGTAAATGTGAGTGGGGTTTATTTGTGTGTGTGTAACACTGAAGCCTCTCTGTCTGCAGGATGGCTCGGGCTCATTAAAGCGCAGCGGCTCCTTCAGTAAACTCCGAGCCTCAATTCGCCGTAGCAGTGAGAAACTCGTCCGCAAGCTCAAAGGAGGCGGCTCACGAGAAAACGAACCCAAGAATCCTGGGTAACTATCACTACTACCCCACTTCCCTCTCAGACTATTCACCTCCCAACACCCCAAACTACCCAGCTACGGACCTGACCCTGGGTAGGACCAAACACTGATATTGACTGGTGTATAGGTTGAGACTTAAAGGTGTTTACTAAACCCTGCTAGGGGCTAGTTTGTGGATGCAGGAGTTGACCCACCTACTTGACTTGAAACTGGAAGGGAATACGAACATGTTGGGGAGTATTGAATGGCCAGGGACTAAGGAAGTGAAGGGAACCAAAATTGTGTTGTAAGATGTAAATGGAATTAAATGTAGTAGAAATGAATGAAATGAAGCAGAGTATTTCAGGGAATTAAATGAAGTTTATTACAAATGTGTCATGGGACTAGAGTTTTAAGAGGAGGGAGTTGGGAATTTGATTGAGTCAAGGAAAAATAGAAAAGCAAATAATCCTGTAGACTTGTGCAGATGAGTATTAATGCTATAGGGTATGAGTAAACGGCACATCCTTTATACTGTAATTCATGTAAAAGCTGTGTTTTTATAGGCCACAAAGAACAAATTCCAACTTCATGGAACTGTGACGGAACAAAACTGGGTGGATGTAAACATGAACAAAGCTTTACATTTTAAAGCATGTATATATTATCATCTTTGGGTCTGTCTCCTGCTCTACTAAACACTTTTAATGGATGAAACGGTTGACTTGCTTGACCTGTATATCCTGGGTATGCAGAAAATGGAAAACTGTTTCCAGTGCATTATACTGAAAGACTAGCTTGCTGGCTGATGCTGTCATGTGTCCTGTTACATCTGTCACTCATACAAGTGATAACATGATATGCCAAAATGTCACTAACTTAATGCTAATGTCAGCCTTTCACTCTGTAACATTCTGGTGTTTATTTATTAAACTCAAAAAGGAAGCAGCCTCTGAATAATGCATGAGGGTACTTTTTTTTTTTTCCTTTTCTTTTTTTTCTGGAGGACCAAAATTCCACTTCCAGAGTAATGAATCGAAGTGTTTATTTGTGTATATGTGTGCCCTACAGTATGGTCACCCAGGAAAAAAAACTGTTTCCTTTTTTAGTTAATTGTTTGCGCACTCATGTTTTAATTTATTTTTAAATAATTGTTTTTTTTTTGTTTGTTTGTTTTTTTAATTATTTTTTTTATTTGTCTTACTGTTTTTCATTTTGTCTGCATGGTTTCCTTTTGGTATGTAAAGAGCTTTCTGTTATACTGTTTATTTGAATAAACGTTTCCAGTGTCTACAGCATGCTTGCTTACTCCATTTTATCTCACTTTCTCACTCCTCCTTAAGTTTCATGTTTTCTGCTCACCCTCGCTTTTGATTCTCTTCTTCAGTTCCTCTACTTGCCATGCTGTAAATTTCAGTTTGTCTTTCTTGAAGTCTCCCACACATTCTTCTTCTCCTGTCGTTTCAGCTCCAGTTCAGAGCTGTTTTGTGGTTCTGATTGTGTCTGTCTCTTATTAGGAGTGCTTTTTCGGTGCCAGTGTACCCATGGCTACGTTATTATACCAGTTAGGGAGTTATCCAGTGGCTCTGCACCATTGCTAAGCTAAAAGACAAAGCCTCTATGCCATGGTATGAACATAAATACGTTTAGATGAGGTTGAACGGTGTAATAGTGTGAAAAGGTCATTAGTGTCCAATGTGTGCTCTAACCTTAAGCAAGTAAACGCTCGTCCTTCAGCATTGTGTATATGAATAACACTCCATACACAGTACTGCTTGCTTCATTGTGTTCATTTTAAGTAGACCTATCACATCCTTTTGTAGTGACCCTAACCTGTGTGTGACTTGCATTAATACGGTTAACAAACGCACAGCTGTGCCTCACAGCCATCCATACACTCCATACACACAACCCCTCACCCCTGCCCTTTGACCTGACTGAAAGTGTGCTTGCATGTGGCTCTCTCGGAAGCAGCATGAAGAGGGCCAGCTCTCTGGGGGTTCTCAACGTACCGGACAAACCTGTGGGCGAACTCGTCAAAGTAAGAATCTCTGTCTTTTATGCCCTCTTTCTTTCATTCATTGTGTATTAAACTTTTTCCCTGTCTTCATGTCTGTATTTCTCTCACACTTTTCACTGGTACCAAGTGAGTTCATCATGGCAAACTGCAGCGTAACTTTGTTTATTAATTGGTTATGTGTATAACACCATCAGATACTAACAGCTCAAATCACTGTGTGTACTAATTTCCACATTAACCCTAAAATAACCTATAGGTGTGACACTGATGACTGAATCAACCAATGGTTAACTTCTTCTAGTATTTTTATCTTGTTATTCAACCAGCTGGATAAATTAATATTCAAAGATATGAGTGCCACATAGGGATAACGATTTATAATCGTTCAAATAATTTTACTCCAAAACATTTAGATATTACTTATTCTTGTCCAACTCAAAATATGGAAATGGTTTAAGAGATGTGGTGTTTGTTTTGGCATGGAACTTAAATTTCTGAGCAGTAATATCTCACACCTATCAAATATTGCATTAAATAAACCCGTGACACAACCTTTTAGGAGTGTTAATAGTCGATGGCCCTAAAATATAGTTAGAAACAATTTCTTGAATATCCTTATGTTGCAAGTACATTTACAGCATTTAGCAGATAATCTTATCTAGCAGATGGTCTCTATGGAAATACTGTACATACCCTTACACTAGTCCAAATAGGCCTATGAATGCTACCATTGTCTAAGGATACTACAACCCTATTACATAAGAATTAGTTCAGCAAAGTAATGGTCATATTTTTTTTCAGTGAAGAGGTGGGTCTTCATTCTTCATATGAAAAGTCAAATGTGAGAAAAGCAGTAAACCCTATCTGCTCCGGAGGTGCTGTTTCATGGCTGACCCTGTACTCTGACCCATGCTTCCTAACAAGCTGGGATATGTGAAAAAAAGATTTTCACTCTGCTGTAATGTATATGTGACAAAATAAAGGCCGTGTCTGTGTGGTTCTACGATTTGTATGTTTGCATACAATTGTTTAAACAGATGCTTGTGGTACCATCTGCTGTTTGTAACTTGCTCTTTAGGAAGAATCAGATTTGGAGGTCACTTTTTTTTATTCTATGGTCTTGGTTGAGTTGTTTGGATTTTCCTATGCTATCAAAGGCAGGCCCTTTTACAGACACAGGTACACTCCCAGTTAACTCCTAATTATGCTATTGGGCAATCAGAAGATTTGCATTACTTTCTGAAATGTTCCAGACTTTTTAGAGGTTTTAAGAACTCGGTGTATGTAAACGCTTGACCCATTGGAATTCTGTTGTAGTTAATTTAAAGCTGAAAAGTGAGGTGATTGAATATTTTTGGCCTTAAATGTAAATATGTAGGACATTCGCAATGATTATGTAAAGGTAATGGTATTTTAATTAGAGTATATCAGGATTTACCAGTTTGAACTCTCCATTTTTCTCTTCACTCCTTTATCATGGATAGGAGCGAAATAATCGTCTGAGGAAGAGTCGGGATCTGAGTGCCAGTCACACTGACCTAGCGCATTGAAGCTCTGCATAGCACGTGCTGATGAAGTCGAGAGGGTTAAGTGAGGGCACAGACTGAGGCAACTTCTACACCCTTCTCCCAACCTCAACTCCTTTTTGTTTTGTTTTTAAATAAACACAGGAAACCCTTTACAGATGTTTACCTTTACTTGCCTTTACTTTCCAGAACTAAGTAAACAAATTTAGCTTGTATAATATCTTCGGACAACACTAGAAATTATACGATCAACTGCTGATTAAGTGCAACTAACAATGATGCGTTCTCAACCCACACCCAGACCCAGAAGTGTGAGTACTGAAATGCATGTTGATTTGTTAAATAAAATAGAACTTGGCACATTATTCAGGCTCAGGTTAGGGATTTACACATCCATTGCACTTTCAACCCAATGAGTCAATGATTAATGCTCTGTATGTCCTTTTATTTGATAATTTTATTTGTCGTCTTGTTGTCTAATATGTGTGAAGGATATGGCAACATCTAACTGTGTGATTTGAATGCGTGCGTATAGTTGTAGTAAATATGCTTTATTCCTACTTGTTTTCCACCCAATTCATTTTCAGTAACATTAGATGTTCAGCTTCATAACTTTGTCAGGCTTTTACTGGACTAATTTATTATTTTTTTAAATTAGTTGTGGTAAATTATGAACCACACCTGTTTTAAGGTCTCTGTTTACATTCTGTAATGTTTTATTAAGGCATTAGAATTTTTTTTTCTTCAGTTGTTCTTCAGTTCTTCAGCCTACTCAAGAAGCCTTAAATGGTCCTGTTGGATGTTTTTCTTTCAAATGTCCATAATTAAGAATGTGGATCAAAGGTTTAAGAAACCAAGGAAAACTGCACTTCACTGGTCTCATGGAGAAAAGGTTACCAGCCTTTTTATTACAGTTGTCATCTGACAACGTTTTACTTCTTTTATCTGTTACAATTTTTTTTTTTAAAAATATAAAGTTATACAGATTGATGTAGGTGAGTCGATGGACTGGTTCTATTTAACTTCTCATTTTGGTCATGTATTTGATCAAGACAAAAATATTTTTGAAAAGGATTATTGAAGAACTGTGTACTGCATCTTTTCATCAACTCTGGTTGAGGAAGAACTAAAATAACAGTTATAATAAACAGCTGTATGTGCATTGTAAATTTATATCTATGAACAGTCATGAAGTAGGTTCCTGAGAGTGACCAGATCAGGTCTCTAATTAATGATGGAGATGGTTTACTGATTGGTAAGTCAATTACTCTTTATGATTTAAAGGTATACATATCTCAGTCCTTTATACAAAGAGTGAACCACTTTTTTAAGAATAAAAATGGACCACTGAAGGCAAGGTTCAACTCCACAAGCATCCGTGAGGAAAATGAATAAAGTTCATGCGGGTTTGTTATAAACTGCATGTACGTTCTCTGCTTTGGGCTGCTTCTGTGCATTCTGACAAAGTGCAATATTGTAGCTGCTTTGTGTGTTTGTTCTGTTTGACCTTATATATGACATTCTACTGACAAAAGCTGCTTGGCTTGGTGTCTTTGTTAATAAACTTGTGATTAAATATGAATCTATATTCACTGTTGTATATATTTGATATATCCTTTCACTTATGAGTTATGGGTGCTGTTACGTGCGTGTATCTTTTTTTGTGCGTTTTTAATGCATTGACAGGATGAATGCCATTCATTTTGAAGACTGATATGACTGGTTGTTAGCCAGTGTGATTTAAAAAAAAAAAAAAAGCTGTTGATCAGCTTTTAAATAGTGTAGACATTGATACAATCCTATTTGAAGGGTTATTAGTAGAGTATAATTATATGCTGTAGGGTCATACAGTGGATTCAAAAATTTTATGCGGCACGCAGCTCCAAAAAACTTCATCACAGTATTTAATCTCTCAAGCATTAAATGGTTTCTTGTTTATGTTCTAAATAGTTGCTAAATGATTCTGCACCATTGAAAACTCACGAGCCCAAAGTTTAAGGCCTTCTGAACTTCAGAGCTACTATTTGATCTATGGCGTAATAATGGAGTGTTTTGGGGGTTTAACTTCCTCTTTTCATTATTCTGCCTGCAGTGTTGGCTAGACATTTCCACCTGCCTCGACGGTCACAATGGTTCGAAGTTCTGTGACTGCTGTGTGGTGGTACAATTGCACACACCTGAATAAACATAAAATCTCTCCTGAATCACTTTGACCTGAAGGAATGTCTGTTGATCTCAGTCAGCCATAATTTAAAGTTCTCCAACATAAGTTATCAGAATGTGATTTTACTGATGTTTTTAAATGGGAAAGATGGTTATTAATCTGAGGTTTAGTTAGGGTTTCTCACATGGGTAAAATTACTTTAGCATTAAACATATTTGAATAATAAAGTATGGCTCGTAAATGGAGCTTTACATCAAAATTAAGAGCAACACAAACAGGCTATTATGGCTTAATAGGGCATCCCTTTTGTGGTATAGCTGAGAAAAATATTTTTTTTCTAAATGAGTAATGACCGGGTTAATTCATTAAAGACTAAGGAGGGCTTGTTTTGGGGAGTTAGCTAATAAATTATAGATTTTAAGTCATGCAGGGGAAGGTTTTGTTTGATTCATAATTGCTTTCTTTTTTGTTTGCTCTGTGGTTCATTAGACCAATTAAGTGACCAATTACAATATTACTGAATTTTCTCCTCTCTGCCTTCATATTTACAGCAATACATCTCGGGTCTTGTGATTATAGCGTTATATAGCCAAACCACTGACCTACTGCCTGCATTTTAATGTCATAGGCCCACTACGGTCCATTTATCTATTTGAACATAACATTGTGAAGTCTTTAGCTTTGTGAAGCTGGTCCCAGTGAAACAGAAATGTGACTGTTAGTCTTCGCTCTTGAATTTGTTTCAAATTTACATTTTAAATTTACATTTTATTTATTTGCTGTAACAAATTAAAAATCTGGAAAAAAAAACATTTTATTTGACATGACCAACATATCACACATAGCATTCACAAAACATTACAAAAATAGAAAACGGACACAAAAATCATAAACACAGTATGGTGTTGCTATTTACTCAAATACATTTAATAGGTTTCCTTTAAAGCTAACTGTAGGAAACATTCAGGAGTGAAAATAGGTCACCAGGTGACCTTTTCTGGTGATAGCTGGGTTTACATGCTGAGCACAAATCAGGGGTTTACAGCTTTACTGTGGATTTCAGAGGCATGTGGTCAGAACACAACCTTTTCATTACTAAGGGGAACAAGATACAAAGCAGATGGATAAATTCAGTTCAGACCAATGTATAATTTCTTAAATGACTAATAAAGAAAGAATAGGAGTGAATCCCCCCCCTCCATTTTAGGCTTAAAAAGTCTACAAATACTAGAGATCTTTACAGAACAGAAAATGTTCAAAATAACAAAATCTATAAAGCATTTCAAATCTCTTTGGTTAGAATTGATCAAATGTTGAAAGACTTTAGCTCAGCTTGGGGTGGGCAGGAAGTTTATTTCTCGATTGTTATATATAGACACACACACACCAAACAATACATAAATATATAAATCAAGTCAAAAGACTATTGCAAAGTGTCTACTTCACAAAGTGTACATTACAATAAATAAAAAGACAGAATAAAAGTGACAACAAAAAATCTCACTGTACCGTCTTTTCAGAACATTTCAAAATTACGTTTAATAAGGCACCCTTTCTCTTTCAGCTAAATCAGAATTTTTATTTATTTTTTTAAAAAAGGAAAGCCTTAAATTTATGACTGAAAATACTGTTCTGTAAAGTATTTTCACATTTTCACCAAAATATGTAGTGATCCAACACTAATATGATGACTGTAGCAACTAAATGTTTACATACTATATGAGGCTTGCTTTTCTTCATGAAATGTTTATTACACATACTCTACACAAAACAAATTCATAAATCCTTGTTTGGATCTACCATTACATAAACATTCCTACTGCAGCATGCCCGGGGTCACGTCACAGGCTTTCCATCAAGGAATTCTCATGAAATAAGACTCTCATTTGACATAATGCTGCAACTAAACCATGTTTAAGGTTCAGTGAGGCTTGTGTCTGGTCATTTACACAGAACACAGCTGAATCACGAACAGCCATTCATTGTAAACAAAGACTCGAGACGCATCCAAAATACACACATAATGGCTGTCAAAGTGCAATACACTAGTATGAGGGCCAATACAACTCTTTGAGGGAAAAGTAAAAAAAAATAAAAAGATTCAAAAGATAAAATAAAAAAAGAAAAGATCTAACCAAGGCAAGGGGAATTTATAAAAACACACATTTAAGCCAAACGTGAATATGTCTCGAAATGTTAAGTATAGGGAAAATGTTCTTGGACGTTTATTTCATATAAAACAGCATTTTGCATGCATTTAATTGAACATGCACTGTAACATGCACAGTATTCGCAAATAAAATATTTTTAATTCAGCTTTAGTGAACTAGGAAGTGATATGAATGTGTGGGGAAAAAATGCATTACTATGGAGGTAGAATTAAAAACGATTGATAAAACGTTTAAACTACGAGAGAAAAAACAAACAAAAAAATGTGGTGATTAGTCACCTGCTGTGCTGGACTCTGTACTACAAAGTCTGTTGTACTGAAAAATCAGTTTTGGGCAGTGAAACATAACGGTATGTACAGGAGTGGATGGTTGTACTGGAGTTTTTAATGCCGTGTCAGAAGATGCTTGAAGATAAATAATGTATATCTAAGATGTACAGCTATACACACACACACACACACACACACACAACATAAAGACCAAACTTACAAAACATCAATGCATTCCTGATATGCCTCGTCACCATAAATAACACTTTCCGAACAAAAAGAGAGATTAATGTAAAGTATCAAAGCCTATAGCAAGTACTATAGGAGCAATAAGATGCTTTTGATTTCTAATGGGATGTACAGACTTAAAAATACTGAACAATAGTGACAGAGGGTAAATCTACCTCTCTTAAGCCCATAACAAAAACTGCAACTGGTTTATAACTGAATTTTCAATATGTATACATTGCATTTTGTTTCAAAAAAATTCTACTTTTTGGGGGGTTTATGGGGAATGTGTCTATGGGAATGTAAGGCACTAAAGTCAAGGGAATTCAATTCCATAAATGTCCTATTTTATAACAAGGTGCCCAGAGGAATCTTACTGAAAGTGCTGAGACTATCCTTGTGTTTTGTAGTGACTATATTCTTGTGATTATGTCTGTGTAGAGAACTGACTCCCTGGTATCTTCATCCAGTCAGGATAAACAGCCCACTTCTAGCGCAAAAAAATTAATTAATTAATTAATTAATTAATTTAAAAAAAAAAAAAAGGAAAGTCTGAAATCATACCAGAGGTGTGAGGAGAAACACATATTGAGCATGTGTTATCCAGAACAACTTACATTTAAACATTTGAGCAATTGAGGGTTAAGGGCCTTGCTCAAGCGCCCAGCAGTGGAAGCTTGATAGTGCTGGGATTTGAACCCATGACCTTCCGATCAGAAGTCCAGACAGACAGAAAGAGAAGGATATAGGTGGATTTTTTTTTTGCCGTTGTTTTTTTTTTTTTTTTTTTTTTTGTTAGAACACAGTATCGTGCTTACAGTTTGATGAATGGGCCAAAGTGTTGTGGTGCTCGGAGTTTAGGTGAAGAGCATGAGCTGGAGGAGAGAGAAGGAGAAGTGGAGAACGGTGGGGAGGACAGGGCATCAGCATTTAGTGAGAAAACGGTGGAAATGGCTACGTCCACGATGCCTTGGCACAGCTCTGGGTAGAGCTTCCTAAAACCGAGAGGAGGAGAACTTTTTCACAATGCTGACAACAGAACTGAATGATGTCACTCATGGTTCACACACTCTTTTCAACAGAATGAATAGGACGAACATTTTAGAAAGGGAATTGCACTCTAAAGGAGATCAGTTTCACACGACAACCTTTAGACAAAGTAAAGGAATGATTTGAAGTTTTGTCCTCAGAATGATAAAATATGGTTTCCACAATGGCACAGAAGTTCTCCGATGATCAAACTTAAAAGGAGGTTACAGATTACTGAGGAACTACTGGACATGCACTATATGGGCAAAAATATGTGGACACCTGACCAACATACCCTTATGTACTTGTTGACCATCCGATTCTAATCT
>JAOUWY010000062.1:16553460-16572670 GCA_025728095.1 Prietella phreatophila | reverse complement strand
GTCAAATGTCTGTGAAAATTGTTCAGTTTATATCTCAGTTGTTGAATCTTTTTATGTTAATGCAAATATTTACACATGTTAAGAAATTTGCTGGAAATAACAGCAGTTGGATGTGAGAGGTGTTTGTTTTTATTTATTTTTTGCTGAGTATATATTTACATTAACATGCGTGTTTGAGATGATTTTGTAAGATTTTGTAAAAATGCTTTTAATGTTGACTTTTTAATACATACATAATTGATCAACTGTTTGCAAAACCCCCCAACATACGGAACATACAAAGCACCTAGTAGATTTAACCAATTAAAAGATTAAGAGGGATTTGGCAACACTGATGTGACGCAGCAGCCACAAACATGGAGAGAAAAAAACCTCCAACGCGCACGCAGGGGTTTGTGGTTATTGTAGTTAAATTGTATTTTCTTGCCTACATATACAAGGAGCATTTTCCACCACCCGGTGGCATCAGAAACCTATTAAAGCCCGCATCAGCAAGAAGGCCGTCTCGGCAGCAAGTACATGATGTAGCTTTTACCCCCCCCCAACCATTTCCCGGCATATTTCCCTTTCGGCACCCTGATTGGCCAGTACTACATGCTCACAGTTCGTGGATTGGTCCGCGTTGACACGTCATCCTGACGTAATAACGTGTCTTGTCTGAATACGGGTGGGGTTTTAAAAAAATGTTTTGAAGGCGGCGGGAAAGTTGAGGGTTATGTAAGATGTTTATAGCTGGCTGTATGATGATGTATGTCATTATACGCTGCTAAATCATTTGAATTAATAACGCAAGAAGTTCATAACGCCAAAGGTAAGTTGTTTTGCCTGGAACAAAAACACTATTTGCTCATTCAGACCAACCAGGCTGTATAGCTGCTGCGCTAACTCCATAGGCACTCCTGTATTAGTGAACACAGAGCTGCTCAGACCTTTTAAAATAAGATACATTTTTAAAATATGTTTTTGTTTGTTTTTGCAGTTAAAACGCTCAAGTGAAAATAATGTTTGTCAGCTTTTCAAATCAATCAATACATTTAATTGACACTTGGGTTATTTAGTGTTGAGCCTCGGTGGTTTACACAGCCTCGTGTAAAGTAAGGCGGTTTGCTTCTTTAAGTGGTGACCCGTGGGAAATGATTACGGGAAGTGATGTCCTTTTGGAAAGCTCAGCTCAAAGTCAGTTAAAGTGATGACTTAATGCAAAACCGAAACTGAATGTCTGACACTCCCCGTTTATTTTTATGCATATGTAGTGTCTTCATAATTTACTGCCCCCATTGCTAAAATAACCCTAGTAATATAGCAAGGCACTCAATTAACTGCACCCTGTTTTAACTGAAACTGTGGCCACTCCTCACACAGACCGAGCAGGCCAGGCATGAGCAGTGCACACCTGGATGAGTGGCAGAGGAGGTCCTTTGACATTTCGTCTGGCACGTTTACACCTGAACAGACGGCTGACGCTTATCGGGCGCACATTCTGTCCGTTCAGTATGCATGGGCGAGCGCCAAGCTCTCTCCAGCCGGAGCTGCCAGCCTGTTCAGGACCTACACTGAGCTCTACGCTGCAGTCCTGGACTCAGATGACCAGCTCAAAGGGCTGAATAACTACGCAGACTGTGCCCTGCACCTGGCCCGCAATCAGAAAAACCACAGCGACAAATGGGAGTCGGCATTAACAGTTGAAAATGTGTTCAGCCTGCCGTGCGTGCAGAGTATGATGCAGAGTAGGGTGGATGACAATAGTGTCTCTGTGGATCCACCAGATGCTGACATTATTGTTGGTGGGGAAGTCGGTCAGAGTCGTGGCAAAGGTATGATCGAGTCTAGTGCTGCTGGTGGATGTAAACCTGAGCATTCTTCACCCTGGCCTATGCATCATGTCAGTTCTGTGGTAGAGAGAACAGCAGGTAGCTTGGCCAGTGGTTCAGCAGAGAGGACCAGAAGCAAAGAAACTGATCCTACTTCAGCGCATAATGTCCCTAGAGCCCCAGCAGGGGTAACTCCACTCTTGGTTCATAACACTCGTAATTCCCCTACCAGCCCTGGCTCTTTTCCTCATTCAAGTTTTGCTAGCACAAGCATGTCAAGTGCAAGCCATTACCATTCTGTGTTTTCCTCCTCTACAAATCCCTCTAAGAGGAAGAACATCTACAGTTCAGGAACTGAAAGCAACAGAAGTTCATTCCTGCCACAGGGAGTTCAGGAAGGTGGACGTAGTAGTCGTAGAAGAGAGGGGCTTCCTGGCACTAACTTTAAAACAGCACGAGAGCAGCTTATTGTTGACCAGCAGAAAAAATATTCTCATCAGGGTCAGAGAGGTCCATCAACTCCTGTTGGTACAATAACCAAAAAATCTCTGGGGGCAAACAGGTCACGGGGGGCCTTCTCCAAATTTGTCTCACCAATGCCAAGGCAAGAGGAGGAAAGTAGCACTAGGGATGACCCAACACAAGACGCTCAGATTATTGATGAACGACTAAAGAACTTTGAACCTAAAATTATTGAACTGATTATGAGTGAAATTATGGACCATGGCCCATCTGTAGCTTGGGAGGATATTGCTGGACTTGAGTTTGCCAAAGCCACCATTAAGGAAATTGTAGTGTGGCCCATGCTCAGGCCTGACATTTTTACAGGTCTCAGAGGTCCACCTAAGGGCATTCTTTTGTTTGGCCCTCCAGGTACTGGGAAAACACTCATAGGGAAGTGCATAGCCTGTCAGTCTGGTGCCACGTTTTTCAGCATTAGTGCATCATCACTCACCTCTAAGTGGGTGGGAGAAGGGGAGAAGCTGGTTAGAGCCCTGTTTGCCATCGCCCGGTGCCATCAGCCAGCGGTCATTTTTATCGATGAGATTGACTCCTTGCTTTCTCAGCGCACGGATGGAGAACATGACTCATCTCGCCGGATTAAGACAGAGTTTCTTGTCCAGCTTGACGGTGCTGCAACCTCCTCTGATGATCGAATATTGGTGGTGGGGGCCACCAATCGGCCACAGGAGATTGATGAAGCAGCCCGGCGTCGCCTGGCCAAACGTCTCTACATCCCCCTTCCAGAGTCTGCTGCTCGTCAGCAGATGGTGACCAACCTAATGTCTCAGGAGAAGAGCCAGTTGGGAGATGATGAGCTTGAGACAGTGGTGTCAAACACTGAGGGTTTCTCAGGGGCTGATATGACACAACTGTGCCGTGAAGCAGCACTCGGCCCAATCCGCAGCATCCAGCTCAGTGACATTGCCACCATCAAACCCGAGCAGGTGCGACCTATACTTTACTGTGACTTTCAGGAGGCTCTTAAGACTGTACGTCCCAGCGTGTCTACCAAGGATCTTGAGCTCTATGAAGACTGGAACAAGACTTTTGGCTGTGGTAGATAATCACGGAGTCTTTATTTGTGGTGTGTTTTTTTCAATGTTAGTTCTGTGTGCTGAATTGAATGATAACAAGGTTGAAAGATCTGTGCTGTTTGCTTTAATGTTGTAAAGTTAACAGGTGACTGAAAGCAGTGTCTATATTTTGATTTTGAAAGCTTTTTTTTGTCCATTTTGTTCAAGTTCAATGTTACTCAGTACCATTTGGGCCTGAATGTTGAAAAATGATGGAAAATAAATAAATTGTTTGGTTTTTTTGGTATTTGTGTTTTTTTCCCCCTCCATTGTTAATATTAACTCACTCATAATTTGTGTTAAGTTTAGTCCTTGAATCTTAAGTGCCACTTAACCCTGTGCAAGTCATTTCTTTAATTTATATTAAAGAATTCTAGTTTATAGTCAGATATTTCAATCAAATTCATAATTAGGTATTTTAGATATAATAAAAGGAAATTTTAGCATGTCAACATATTGGGTAGTCAGCTCAGTTAGTTAAAAACTATGCTTTGTTCCTCCTAAATTTTAGATCTGTTTCTCAGTGGTACACAACTCAAAAGCTACAACAGCAGCAAAAACATCCAGTGAGTGGCAGTTCTGTAGGCAGAAATGCCTTGTTGATTAGAAAGTTCAGATTAAAATGGCCAGACTGATTAGAGCTGACAGAAAGTGTAAGGTTGCTCAATTTAACATCGCAGAAAAATCATCGCAGACCACCACACATCGAACCCCACATCAGACCCCACTCCTGTCAGCAAAGAACAGGACTGTAAGGCATCAATGGGTACAGCCTCACCAAAACCATCACCAGATCTGAATCCACTGGATCACCGATGGGATGTGGCAGAATGGGAGAACTGCACGAACATGCAGCTGACAAAGCTGCAGAAATTATTTGATGTAGCCATGGCAACACGGACCAGAATCTCCAAAACCTTGTGGAATCCATGCAATGAAAAATTGACTGGCTGTTCTGATAACAGCAGAAGGAGTACCCAGTATTACTGTGGTGTTCCTAATAAAGTGGCCAGTGAGTGTATTTCGGGTGTTTTATGATCCAGACACTTCATCTTATTTGATTGCAGGACTGTTTTTCATTCATTCAGCATGAAATGACCATAAATTGTTCCAACTGGATTATTCTCAGTAGGTCTTATTGTTGCTCCTAAATAGCCTACATCAACCATTCAGCCTTCTGAATTATGAACTTGAGTACACTGAATGCTCCATGCATTAGCACAATTTTAAACAGTATATGATGCGGAAGTCAAAAGTTGTGCAACTTGATGTCTGTTCCTGAAGTGTTATTGAAGATCATCCTAAATCACACTTCCCTAGGATTAATAATTCCGAGTAATGACACCATGGACTGTTTTAGTTATTTGTGAGTTCGGTGAAAACAGAATGTTGTCTCTGGTGCTAAAATTTAATGGTTAGAAATGTTCCCAAACTGTTACCTAGATTATTGGAGTTGCAGTTTGTAAAGATGGTTTG
Source organism: Prietella phreatophila (assembly GCA_025728095.1). Classification (NCBI taxonomy): domain Eukaryota; kingdom Metazoa; phylum Chordata; class Actinopteri; order Siluriformes; family Ictaluridae; genus Prietella; species Prietella phreatophila. The sequence goes on along the minus strand of JAOUWY010000062.1, from coordinate 16,567,806 downwards.
CCTCCTTTACAGCTACATGCACTAACCGCTTTATCAGTTGAACTGCCATTTAGGTGAATAGTTACGACCTGGTAGTGGCATGTTAGTCTGTGTGTTTCTGAGAGGGAATTATGCTAGTAATCCTCATACCGCCTGGCCGTGAGTTACATACCCATGGGGGTCTCCAGGCTCCGTTTTGAGAACCACTGATATAAAGTGTTAAATCTAGTTGTAACATTTTCTTGGTAATACAGAGGAAATGTGCCAAGCTCCTACTAAAAGGGAACAAGGAGTTCTGTTTGTTGTTTTCATTAGAGCGCATTATCCAAAGGAGAACCGGTGAGAATCAGTGAACATAGTGCCGACCTCTTAACCTCTCATGTTTACTGAATTATTTTACTCACTGGCACCATTTGCATTTCTCATTGCTGTTCAGCTCAGGGCTAAATCTCCTTTTTCTCTGCTTGTATGTGGATTTGATGAGGGAAGTTGGGCAATGTTGCAGGCATTCTGGTCTCATGATAAGACTAACCCACAGACTAACTATTGCACTGCTCTTCCTGTTCTGGATTTGGCCATGCATCCGACTCTGCATCTGGGAAATAAGAGAAAATGATTTTGTACTGTGGATGGGGTTATGAGGGTGAAGTAATCACTACTGTTTGCCCTCTATGGATACATGTTCCCTATCCTAGTCTTTGGGACCAGATTCTTTGTATTTTCCCTAGGCTAACACAGAGTTTATTAGCTAGTACTTCAGGAACGGAATCAAATTTGTTAGATCAGGGAAAGCACACTAATATGCATTGGGTCCCTACACCTGGCATTGGCATGCCAATGTTTTGTTAAGGAGTCTGTTTAAGAGGAAGTCTTATTTACGAGAAAATTGTTGTGTTTCTGCTTCCTTGCTTGGTTTAAGGTATTATGGGGAATTTGAGCTGTTACAGATGTCTGAGGATGTTGCATTGCTTATTAGCTCATTGGTGTTTGCACAAGCACCTCTACAGTCATCCTAGACAGTTCTAATTAAGACCAGCAGAGTTGCTTAATTTCTGCAATGGACTGTGTACAAATTAATTTACTGCCTGATCTGGCTTTTCTGGTGATTAGAGCTCCATATGGTGGGAAAAGCAGGACCTGTTATTTGTCTTAGTTAATGATTCAGAGTTTTGTTTTTTATTCCACCCGAGACATCCGACTGTGTGTCAAATATCTTTGAGTAAAAATATTTTTGTTTTAGCAATAAAATGTACTATTTCATTATTTACTTTAAGTTTATTTCCTGACTGTAGACTGGAATGTAAACGTCATGTGTGTATATCATATTCGGTTTTTGGAAAAGCAGCTATTTATACTAGTATGGGTAGTTCCTAAAATCATGAGACATACAAGAAGTCCAGACTTCTCCTGTCTCTTCCTACTCTCTAATGTTAATGATGTTCTGTAAACGAAAGATATAAAACCACCACCTACAATTCATACACATAAATTGCATCTGCTCATTTAAATATACGTAGCCATTCTGTTTCACTTTGAATGAGTTTTTATGTTTGAGAACATTTGCTGGTTTATATTTGGAATATCCTTAGCTATGTGTCTGACTTTCTGCCAGAGGAGTTTACTAAAGGAAATGCCCACAGACGTGATGTAATTCATGGTTAACAAGAATTTCTGGAAATATTCATGAAGTGATTACTCACTATGAGATGACAAGTGGCTGTAGGTTTCAACTTGAGTCATATAGTCAACAGTAAACAGTTTGACTGTTTAAATGTGCAAATCGAGATTTGATTAAATGGAACATAATTAAATGATAGTGCTTCATAAGCATTGTGGTATTATGCTGTCCTTTATTATGTAAGAAATATTTCTCAAAAACAACAAAGATAATAGCATTACAAGTGAAATGTCATTTCTACATTTAGCTCGACTCTAAACCTAAAATACCTAATAATTAATTTCTGAACATACTCATTTGTTGTTGTTTTTTTTACTGATCTTCTCTTAATGTTCATGTCACAAGAGCCAGTCTGTGTGTTTCAAGGTTTTGAAAAGGGCTATAGGTGATTGACTGGGTAAGTGATTATTATAAAAAAAAATTTTTTTTTACACCTTTGTTCACTAAAAGTCAGCTGAAGTTTTTTAAAAACGTCTCAAAGGGTGAGCTGGAAAAAGTTCCGATCTCCTTGCCTTCAGCAGAGGGACACTGATTATGGACTGTACTCACATGAAATGAACCAGTCATGTAAATTTTATGAAACAATCTTAGAAAAACTGGAAGGCCATGAAAAAAAGTGCTTCATTTATTTTTCATCTTTTTTGTCAAGTTGGTTAATGAATATTTCAAGGTCATCTGGTTGGCTACAGTATTGGAACTTTGTAAAACTAGCCAGCAGTGCAAGTAGTGAGCATATCCCAGAGGACTGATGAAAATCTGTCAGCGCAGCAGGGGCAGACCACAGCTGGACTGTGAGGACAAGATACCCAGAATTCCTCTGTAACTCGGCAAACCTTCTCACTTGAGTTATTCCTTGACAGACAAAAGGAGATCACTTGAATACCTGAAATATATATAGAGTCACCACATGCTTTTATTATGTAATTATTACTGTGCAACACAAATGAAACTACACTTTGATATGTCGCCTTAAATATTTCAGGTTTTGTTGGAAGTGAAGTAGATGTGTGGGCTTAGTAAGAGGTCTAGCATTAGTTCGGGTTGAAAGGAGAAGTGAGATCTTGGATTGAGACAGTCAGGGGTGGGTGCTGGCCAGATTATCCCTCTCATGCAAATACGCTGTCTCCACCGTTAGGTCCCACTGAAGCGTGGGGACACTGCGCTGGCTACAGCTGCTTCCCGTTTCCACCCAATCACACCAGCGCCATCTGGATGTGTGTGTGTGTGTGTGTGTGTGTGTGTGTGTGTGTGTGTGTGTGTGTGTGTGTGTGTGTGTGTATGTGCTGCTGCACAGAGTTGGTGTCCTAACGCATTTTTGAACAGCAAGTGTGCACACACTCAGACATGGTCTAGCTGATGTTCATTATTGACAGAACAGGTGTGCCAAGTTGATGGAACTCATAAGCTCACCATCCAATTTATTAGGAACACCTGTACACAAGCTCATTCATGCAGTTATCTAATCAGCCAATCACGTGGCAGCAACACAAAAAAAATACTATGCAGATACAGGTCAAGCGCTTCAGTTAATGGCCATATCAAACATCAGAATGAAATAAAAGTGGGATCTTTGTGACTCTGATCATGGTGTGGTCATTGATACCAGGTTGGTTTGTTTCAGTTTATTTCAGAAACTGCTGATCTGAGAATTTCACACACAGTCTCTAGAGTTTGCACAGAACGGTGCGAAATGCCTTGTTGATAAGAGAGGTCAGAGGAAAATGGCCAGTTTGGTTAAAGCTACCAGGAAGGATACAGTAATAAGCATGAAGCGATCATGCGAACAGACTCATCTAAACTGGACAGTTGAAGATTATGAATAAAATCACCTGTTTTTTCCCTAGTCTTCAACTGTTCAGTTTCGGTGAGCTGGCGCCCACGATAGCCTCAGATTCTAGTTCTTGGCTGACAAGAGTGGAACCTGAGGTTGTCTTCTGCTGTTGTAGTCCATCTACCTCAATGTTTGATGTGTTGAGCATTCTGAGATGCTTTTCTGCTCATCACAGTTTTAAAGAGTGATTATTTTAAGTTACTTCCTGTCAGTTCAGACCAGTCTGGTCATTCTCCTCTAATCTGTCTCATCAAAAAGGTGTTTCAGCCTGCAGACTCTGCACACAGGATGTGTTTTGTTTTTCCCACCATTTTGTGTAAACACTAGAGACTGTTTTGTCTGAAAGTCCCAGGAGTTCAACAGTTTCTGAAATACTTAACAAGCCCTTCTGGTACCATCAAGCATGCGTGGGTATAATCACAGAGATTTCTTCTACATTCTGATTTTTGATGTGAACATTAACTAAAGCTCTCGACCTGTATCTGCATGTTTGTTTGCTTTTGCATTTCGCAGCTGCCACATGATTGGGATGATTAGAAAACTGCATGAATATGCAGTTGTACAGGTGTTCCTAATAAAGTAGATGGTGTTCGTTATTTTTGCTAAAATAGTCAAGTACTGTTTTCCCCTAAGAAGTATAGATAATGTTTATGGCTATGCCCTTAGTGCCCTATTCTCCAACCCCAAACTCTACAGTTACTAGCAGAAAATTAGCTATGATCCCCAGATTTATGGAATTACATCCAAAATGTCATCCATGGAAAACCATCCAGTTAAAAAAAAATAATATTATATTATATTTTTTAAATTTTGTAAATTTTTTAGAATCAGTTATTTTGATATTCAAGTTCGACTTTATTGCAAAGCATTATCTTATATAATTAAACACAAGTACAAAAACACTGGTTGAATTTAATTTATTTTTTATTGATATTTTGCAAGCATGTTTTAGCATTACTGATGCTAATATATGTATGCGTCCAATCCTGTGAAAATATAAAGTTAAATAATAATAAAAAATAAAAATAAACCATGAAGATAAAAAAAGAAACACAACGGACCAAAAACTTGCTCATATTACAGACAGGAAGCGGAGTAAAGTTCTCGGTTTGAGAAGTGTTAAGTTCTCAATACTGCTGATACAAGAAGTACACTGCCAGTCAAACGTTTGGACACACCAGCTCATACAATGGTTTTCTTCATTTTTATTATTTTCTACTATTTTAGAATAATAATGAAAACATTAACACTGGGATATTACACATTTAAAACATTAAAAAATGTTAAACATATCAAAACTATTTTCGATTTCAGCTTTGTAGTAGTACTCCTGATGAAGCTTTGCAGATTCTTGGAATTTTCTTAACCAACTTCATGACACCAGGAAGCTTTTCTTAAACCTCTCACACAGACCGAGGTTGTATCTACTGCTTCTCCTATATGGAAAAAAACAGCTACTTGTATTAATACAAACATTGTACATGGTCATGAACTTCATTATTTACGTTTGTTTTAGAAACAAATTTCAGCAGCTGTATCAAATGGTTTTTTAGACAATGACAAATATATATATAGTGTGTCCAAACTTTTGATTGATAGTGGCTACAATCGTTTTTGCCATATAACTTCAACCTCACATGCAACACTTGAAACTGTATTTTAATTGGTTTTAATAATCTGTATATTTACATATACAAGAAGAGTAGGTGAGTTCTACTTCATAAACAAAGTGACACAATTATTAAGCCAACTAGTGAGAAAGAGAGGATTCTGTGGTCTCCTGAAAAGCTGCTTGGTTTTTCAAGATTGTCTATGGATGCAAATATAATTTAGTCTTTCAGATACATTTAATCCTGCTCCACAAACAGGGTTCATGCTATCAATCCAGGAAAAAAATATTTGGAGATTTTTCTTGAAAACAGTTTAATGTTTTGCCTTGATTTCAGTGTCCATTGTTCAGTACAGCTTCTGTTTTTTTTTGTTTCTTTGTTTTTATGTATTTATTTATTTATTTTTAAGTATTTTCTTATATTTATCAGTAACTAACACAGTTGTAGAAAAATAGACATGGCAATGAATTATATTTACATCTGTCTACATGATACCAGTTTATCTTAAATTAATAATCGACCCTTTCAGCATGCACACAGTGTTCAGACAATGCATTAAAAAAACAATTATACATATGTTGTCTATTTGATGACTGTGTATCTGTGTTGGGATGCTGGTATTTATATATGCATAAGGTGTGTATGTGTGCAGTCAGTAGCGGTGTTCTCCACGTGTGATGTGTGAGGAGAACTCGTAGCGGTCCTGACTGCGGTAGCCACATAGGTTGCATTCAAAGGGGTCTCGGAAGCCATGGCATCCCATGTGAATGGTATACATGACATGGTCCAGGAAGAGCACCCTGCAGTGGATGCAGCGATATGCTCTCACTTCCTCACCCTCAGAACTTAGCACTTTAAAGCCCTCTGTAGCCACTGCCATGCCCAACTCCATTCCCACCGCCCGCAGAGATTCATAGTGCCTCTGCTCCTCCTTCACCAGGGGCAAAGCTCCGTTTCGTGCTCCCGGGGCCATATGATTGGTCAGATAGATGAGACCACTTGCCGCCGGCCCTCCTCCCCCAGATGCCCGCTCCTCGTTGTTGCTCTCGGTGTCAGTGGAGTCCTGGCCACTGTGACTGGGTGAGCCATCTTTCTCACTCAATGCAGATTTAGACTTCGAAAGCAGGAGCAAGTTCTCGGCTGCGCTATCTTTAGCTGACAAGCCGTTGCTCTCAGCGGATTGGGCCTTGTGTAGGTTGTAGATGGGGCTGACAACCATTTCAGTAGTGGAGCCTGGTGGGGTCTGAACCAGTGGCCGCAGAGCCTCAGCTCCCAGGTAGCTTATGGCACTGTTGATAGCCTGGTCAATCACTGCCGATGGCTGCATCATCTCACCTGAGCTGCTCTCAAATGAGAGATCAGAGAAGCGCTTCTCACCTAATAGACAGAACGAGGAAGAGAGATGGAGAAAATTTACAAGGAGCCCACACAAAATAGGACATTTTTTAAAAATCCCATTCAGTATATAAAAAAGGGGATGATCTTTCCTGTTCTTTACATTTAAAGAGAGCACAATAGCTGTTTAGGATAACTGTATTTTGGAGTAATTCTTTTTTTTTTATATGAAAAAGAAATAATTATTCAAATAATAATCAAATAATTCCATTAAAAAATAACTTTAAAAATAATAAACTCTTTATTTTGCCCAGAGATACGGTGAGTAAAATCTAAGAATAGGTGACCTAGGTTACATAGTGTTATAAATAATGTCCATATTTGGCATATGAATATATGTACAGTATAATAATGCTGTGTATGACCATATACTGTTACAAACATTGTTTGTGTACACACAGTATTTTTCTTAACACACATATAGACCACAGAGATGAGTGCAGTTAGATTATCCTCATTTGATGAAATATACAAATTCATTTAAACATAGAGAAAGCAAACTGCCACTCTTACCTATAAACTTCTGTGGCATAGAGCTCTTACGCTTAGCTACATTGTTTGCTATTCTGTCTAGCACCAAGGCTCTCTCAGACGCAGCCAGGTTTAAGTCTTCCCTCTGCTCACTCTGGCTGTTCTCTTCCTTCACTATAAAATGCAAGACAGAGAAACCACGTATAAGATTCAAATATACACACCTGTCCTTTTGGGCTGACATAATCTTGCCTCTTTAAACCTGTCATGAACCCTGGTCTCCTCTTTGGTTTTAGTTCTCCTCATTATTATTATTTATTTATTTTGCATAATAATTTTTCCTTTTTTTCCCTATAAAATAATCTTTTCCTTGTGTCAATTTGGCACCTTACAGCCTTCTCAGTCAAATAATGTAGTAAATCACGAAATAATCTTTCAGATCAAATACATCTTTTACCTAGGCAAATTGTGACACATTTAATATTTAATTTGACAAAATATACATATGTGTATAATCAATAAAATATTTATTTAAAAAAAAAATTATATAAATCTATAAATTGGAGTAAATACCTGACAGTAACTATAAATGTATACCTACTTGTTATAAGACTACAATTGTAATTATATAGTTATAACTAATTATAATTGTAATTACTTATTACAGAATAATATGCAAATATTCTCTGGTTAGTTTTAGGCTGTGATTGTAGACTAGATTTTGTTTGATTAAAGGAATGTATCTCTGAGCTTGGATTAAAGGGTCAGAAGAGTTAAGTCGCTCCTGCACTGACCCGGGTAGATGCTGTTCTGAAGGCCCATGCACTGCAGGTAGTTGTGGCATCGCTCTTTGTGCTCCTCCAACGAGCTTCGCTGCTTGTAGCTGCGTCCACAATACGCACACTTGTGGGGCTTTCCAACTGTCAGTTCAAAAGAAAAAAACTGCTGCTCAGTGTGCTTTTCTTTTCGCTCTGAACCAAGTGTATAGTTTGTGTTCTTTATGAAGCAAACACAGGGTGAAACATTCGATTATTAATCAGTGCTTTCTTTAATAGGATACTCTTCACTGGGAGGAGTTTAAGTTACCGGAGTGTGTGCGAAGGTGTCCGGTAAGGGCGTCTCTTCGGCGGCAGGCATAGTTACATAGGTGACACTTGAAGGGTTTTTCTCCAGAGTGAAGTTTGATGTGGCGTAGCAGGTTACCCTTCTGAGTGAAGGAAGCACCACACTGACTGCACTGGAAGGGCCTTTCACCTGAGAAAAAAACTTCAGCAACTCAAACACTACAACACATTCTCAAATTGTTTGATACGGCAGAAAAAGATATCAAAAGATTTGTCTTAAAAGCATAATTTTATTAAATTATAATAGAAACAAAAGTATCTGTAATTATAGGGTTATTTAACTGAGGCATCTTTGAAGCAGGTTTTTACATCCAAGTTATTATGGTATAGATGTATAAATGTTTTTATTATTATTATTATTATTATTATTATTATTATTATTATTATTATTACTACGAGGGTCAGTCAAATGAAACACCTATTGTTTATTTTACTTTGTTATTGCAAATATGTCATAAACTCATTCCAGTGCTTACAGAGTGTCCAGATTCCTCTAGAAAAATGTTATTCAATTCTAATTCATATCGCACTTTTAAGGTTTTCATTTGACTCACTGTATTATTATTATTATTATTATTATTATTATTATTATTATTTGAACATTATATTAATATATTAATATAAGAGCTCCCTAAAAATAACTAATATTATTTACATTATTATTATTATTATTATTATAAAAGGTGTAAATGGTAGAACTCGGTTATGTCTTGTGATAGCTGTGAACCCTGATGCCATCTATAATTCAGTCCAGTATAAGATATACCGTGTAGCTATGTTAGTCATTTGCACTACATGGACAAGCTGCACGCAGGCAAACCCCGAGCATGTAAATGATAAGCGTACAATGATTGCTCTGGGCCTGTCTCTGCAGCTCTGAGGCCTCTCTCTCAGTCTGTCTATATCTCTCTCAGTGACCCTCTTTGCACTGTGCATTCAGGTCACAGCTCTACACGCTGGCTCAGAGCACAAGAGGCCCATCAGAGCCGGAAGCCCCACCCACTGTGCACCGTGGTGCGCGCGCCGCCTGCCCCTCACATCGAACACGAACCTTTCCGACTCAGCCTGCCAGCTTCGTAATGCACCGCTGCCTGGGTCAATTTGATCTCAAAATCTCATTTCCCCCCCTCTTCTTCTACTCTCAAATAAGAGCGGCCCATCACAATGCAAATGGCAGAGCTCATTTAAATAAAGCGAGGGAAGCGCTTTGTGTTTGAGAGCCACTCTTCCTGATCAGCGCCTCTGGAATAAACCAATATCCAGGGCGCGCAAGTGTTGTGGCATTCTCGGAGAACCGTTTTAAGGCGAGCCTCTCTTCAAAGGCTCTTATAAAATAAGAGTCACCAGTGAAGCAGTAAAACTACTGGAAGAAAGAAAAAAAAAAGAAACTCATTAAAAAGGCATTTTAGGAGAACAGTCTCACCAGCGAATATTTAGATTTAAATAGGAAGCACTTCATTATATCTTTTATTGTAGGTTCTGTTTGCATTTGCATTAGTCCTCAGTTCCTTTCTTCCATTTTGGGTTTCATTAGCTTTTCAAGTGCTGAAGTTAAGTGCCTTTTTGATAAATGTTCTCCATCACTGGTTTGAGCTCATTACAACTGAATACCAATCTTGAATGCGATCGAAAGTAACTAAGTACTTTGATCATTTTAATTTAACAGAGTTTCTTTCAACCTAATTGTTGATGTTGCCCTCAACTGTAATTTAGACACACATATATTTACTTCATTCCCTTTTGAATTTGTGCTTGAATAGATTTACTGAGAAAGACAAAACACTCAAAACACATAAACTAGCTAAGGTAAGATTTGAGCCCTAAACATATTGTAAGGTTAATGCTTTTGACTGTTTAAATAGTGGAATGTAATCCACAGACTGGTAGTTTTTAATGAGTTTGGCTTCCTTTTATTTGCCATTTTAATGTCAAGGACAAATTTAAGACTTGCACTGACATTTTTAAAAATGCACTGTAGCTCCTCATTAAATGTGACCATTATACTACTATAATGCACTCTGCCTCATCGGGCTCTACTAATCTTCTCTGCATCTGCAGAGTGTGTCTTGCGTGTTGTGTGCATCCTATCAAGCCCTGCACACTGTCAGCTCTTCTATGCTATGGGTGTGAGTGACACTAAGGGGAGGGAAGAGTAGATGGCAGTTGTGCTTACCAGTGTGGCTTCGCTTGTGCACCATCAGCACATTGGGCCCAATGCAAACTATTCCACAGATATCGCACTTGAGCTTCCCATTGGGGAGGCGGATGCCCCCGGCCATAGGGTAGGAGGGCGCTGGCACGCTGTCTGGGCCTGCGTGGGAGCCGTTCACTTTGGCCCCTGAGCCATCGAGCATGCGCAAGTCCTCGGCCACACACTCCTCTTCCTCGCCATTCATCTCAGCAGCCAGCCCGTTCTCCTCATCACTCCGAGCCTCAACTTTTATATTGCAGGCTGGAAAAAGAGGGCAGTGGGCCTGTTTAGTGAAGCATCAGGCTGAATGCTCACCCTGACTATCACCTAAGCTAACATTTTCATCTTTCTTCTAGTATAGATGACAACTGTTTATGTCCTGGGGCAGGGGTCTCATGTTTATATCCAGTGTACAGGCTTTACTGATGTTCTTAATATATTATAATGTTATGTAACTTTAGGGAAAGACATTATACTTGAAAACAATCCAGGCATATGTTTCTTTTTTCTTTTTGGTTACTAAAATAGAAAGTGTGTGAATTGTGTTTTCCCTTAAATGTTAAAGGATAACCTTCTAGAACAGAAGCTGCACAGAAAAACTATAAACTTGCCAATTTCTAATCCTAGTGTTTTGGGTTTCTCTTCACACCACACAAACACAATTCTGTTTTGAGCAGTCAAACAGTAAACTCCTATACGAGTTTGCTCACCCGGGAATTGGGAAATACAGACTCCATACACCATCTCTCTCACAATTCTCTGAAACAAATGACTGATAAACAGGAAACAGAGACACAGGAAGCACTGTGAAACTGAGGAGTGCAGCGGTGTAAACCAGACCAACAAACCGTGGTAAATACATACACGCTCAGACTAATGCAAGTGCGACTATAGAGATGAGGGAGTTAGGGTGATTAATAAAACAATCTAAATTTCTAACGCATGAAAGGGTTTGAATTTGAGAACAAAAACAACAGCTAATGTACCTCTAACCTGAAAACAACAGACTACAGTCTGAAGATTTTTAAACTCCCAAGACAAAAGATGATTTTAATGCTACACAGTTTTGGGACTAATGTGTGTGTGTTTTTTTGTTAGTTTTTTTGTGAGTGTGATTATATGCTGCAGCTTTCACACTCCTGCCCTTTGCTTAAAACGGTTCTCACTGCATTTGGGTCGTGTGGTTAACATGTCCTGGTGCCATGTTTGATTTCCTCATGCGTTTACCTCCATTTGTACACACTGAAGAGGAAGAAGTGGAAATAATGAAATATAGGAATCTAGGAGAAAAGGGGAAGCTTCAGTAACAGAGCCAGCCCAACTGAAAAAAAAACAAGGCCAAGAATTATGGAGAAGTGACAGAAAGGGAAGCACAGACAGGGAATTGTGAAGCTGTGCAACTGAAACAGTGTTTTTGTGGAACACAAAAGGTTTTTTTTTTTCATGCGCACTACATGGATCAGCAAATATGTCACATGATTCATACAGAAAGTGTACTTCAGTTCGTTTCGGCTCTATTCCTTTATTTGAACTAAAATGTTATATTAATCGAAAATGTCGAGAAGTAACATGTAAAGAAAGAAAGAAAGCCATATTCACTGCTACAAAAGGCCACAAACCACTCTGGGAGAGGCACCCAGACAGAAAAGTTCATTTTAAGAGGAAGTTGAGTAAGTGTTAGCTCAAAGATGAAAATGTGTGAGCTCACTATACTGATAGCAAAAGTGCTTTCCTCCATGAATCTGCAAGATACTGCTGCTGATCAATGTTTACATTCTGTCTGGTCTGATCCTGAGAACAAGTTGCTAGCATTAATTTACTAAAATTCCCGTAAATCTTCAGCAACTTAAATCTACTGAAGTCACACAATAAAAACACTGTTCAGATCGAAGTTTTCCAAGTTCTGCAGGGCATAAAAATCCTAAATGAAAATAGGAATATGTATCGATCTATAACCATATCTGGATCCAAATCCTCTCATATACACAGCTACAGCTTCTCAGTCCCGCTGCTTGTATCGTTCAATGCTTTGTCCAGAGCTATGTGACCTAAGCTTGGCAGAGGGAACTAGCTTTGCTGGTGTGCTGAAATCTCTCATGGATTTGGGGAAGTTGTGACTAAACTGGAGATGGGAACAGGAGCTTTTACTTTATATAATGTTTGTCACACATCCTAATTTACCCTTTTTGGGAAGCAAGTGTCAAAACCCACAGGCAAAAGCAAACAAAGAGCATTACACTTGTACAGAGAAGAAGAAAGGAGACATTAGAGATTTCATCCTGCTTACAACATGACTCCTGTTACTTCCTGTCACATTAACCTGAACTCTATTAAACAGCACAGAGCAGATTTACGATCACCCTGAAGCATGATATATCTTCAGCAGAATACATTCTGCTTGCAGTGTGCCACCAAACTGCAATAGTCCCGCATGTGTAAAACTGGGCGTCAGCTACGCTCATTTCAAGGCGCAGCTTCTGTTGTCTCAAACTGAAAATAGCTTTGTACTTGTTGCCTTGGAGCCAAACACTTAACCACGGCTTTGCTCAGTGTGAATATGTGCATGTGCGCTTGCACATATGCGACCTTTGATAAGGAGAAAAAAGGCATTGCTTCTTTTGCATTTTTAGGAACTTCAAAACGCTTGACTGTAAAATGGCAGACACATAAGCGACCGACCAATAATTTGTGCATACAAAACTCGTGCTGTAAACCGTAAACATTACACACTGAGATCAGTTTGTAATCATTATTTAAAAACTAGCACCCAGTTAAGAGCAGCCTTCAATGTTTAGATTACCGATTATATGATTTTTAAGTATGAAGGCCTAAAATGAACTATGACATTATGTGATCATTAAAGTTTAGCATTTACAGAGCGCGCTTGGGTGGGTTTTTTTTTTTTTTTTTTTTTTTTTGCATGGTGCCACTAGGAGCATAGCTAAAACTGACAGCGTGAGCCATCAGAGTGTGCGTGATTCTGATGCTCTTCTCCTTCCTGTCTCACTTACACACTCCTGATTGAATAGCACATTGCAACCCAGTAGTAAATGATGAGCACAGATAGCTACTGCTCCATTACCAAGTTTCTGCATTAATCTGAGAAGCAGTGATGCACTGCAAAGATATAATAGTCACATCCTCTCACACACTGGCTGATTACATCTTCAAGGACAGTGCACACACACACACACACACACACGCGCGCGCATGCACGCACACACACACACACACACACACACACACACACACACACACACACAGGCAAAATTTTAGATTATCTACAGCCTGTATCAAATAGCCTGTTTAAAACCCATTATCCTGCAAAATACAAATCTCTGAGCTAGAACATTTTATCTTGCAAACCTGTAACTTGTCAGACTGCTGGAGATAAAGTTCAGCATTCCAGACGGTTTCAAAAAATGTGTGTGTTTTTAATGTCTTTAATACTGAGATTTCCTTCATGTCAATAAATGATTTTATTTTCAAATGTCGCTTTTGTATAAAAACATTCCTGAAGATTAAATGAACAATATTTATTCCAGTGGATTTTATTTTATTTGTGTCCCTTTGTCCTCATGAGGGTTGCAGTGCATGAAGGACGTTATAGTAAGGTAAAATCATGCTGACAGTGCCTCAACGAGAAGTGAAATGACTAATCAATAGCTATCTGTGTGGTGTTGTCAGAGGGAATGACATGTAAACACCGCTGTCCACAATGCACTTTTGTTACAGCCTTTCTAACATTCTGTTCCTGATACAAGCTTCAGTACTATTTAATGCGGATGATTCTAACTGATGCATTTCCATGAAGCACAAAACTAAATCTATCACCAGAGCATATAAACATATTTACTGATTTCACATCCTACACCCCTGATTTTGCCTGCACAGTTGATGAAGGACTTGAATGAACTTGGATGAAGGAAACTTTGTGCACTATGCTTAATAATAATTATGGCAATGGAAGGTCCGCACAAGGATAGTAAGACAATCGTGTGTGTGTGTGTGTGTGTGTGTGTGTGTGTGTGTGTGTGTGTGTGTGTGTGTGTGTGTGTGTGTGTGTG
>JAOUWY010000062.1:16508108-16518377 GCA_025728095.1 Prietella phreatophila | reverse complement strand
TACACTCACTACTTTACATTGTAGCAAAGTGTCATTTCTTCAGTGTTGTCACATGAAAAGATATAATCAAATATTTATAAAAATGTGACCAACAGGGCCAATATGTCATGCAACAATCCTAAGGAAACAAGAATGTTAAAAACTTGTTGTGATTTCTTTCAATGATACAACACATAGAATGGTATAAAAGATCATGACGGGAAGAGTGGCAAAATAAGTGTACACAGATTACACTGCAAAAAAATGACATCTAAGCAAGTGAAAATATCTTGAATATAGTTAAATTTGTTTAATACTCCCTTTTATAACATTACAATAAACCAAATATAAGACTGTTAAACCTATTTCAGGACATTTTTATTTAACAAATTTTAAGCTTTTGGCTATTTTGCATCTTTGTAGAAATAAGAATTAACATTAGCAACAGTATCTGCCAATAGAAGACTATTTCAAGCTTGAAGTGAGAAAATGTGTGAAGTGAGAAATCGATTTAAGAATTTTTTATGTGGTTTCTTGTAATCTTATAGTAGGAACTACTAGATAAAAGTGACTATATTTAAGATATTTTCACTCACTAAGATGTCATTTTTTTTACAGATAAGATAAATAGCCAGTGTGTAACTTTTATATAACACTGAAAAATGAGAAAAGAACAGGTTTTTGTTAACATGGCCTCGTGTTCAGACAGCTTGACATCTAGTTATGCAGACACCTGGACTGAAGCAATGTTCTATCCTGAGCTGAACTTCACCACAGCACATTGTGTATTCAGGTCACAGCAGAGCGGAGAGCAAAGGCGGTTTCTCCCTGAGCACACACTAACTCCGGCATGGAGCAGGATGTGCAGGATTATCCTTCCTGCCCAATCACTCCCTGACAGAGCCACACACCAATCAATAACGCACACACAGGGAGATGCAACATGCCACCATGGCTTACAAAAGCAGATTGTCAATAGCTAACCGCTACCTCTGTTTCTGTCCAAAACAAACACTGTGCAAATGTTTTCTCTCTTTTAATCACTTTGTTTGCTAGTTGTTAGGTACTATCGTCCAACATGATTCAATGATTTCACTGCTTCATCACACATGTGAAACACTGAGTCAATTGAGTTTTGGCCAGAAAATAAGCAAACTTTGCTGAAACTCATGCCTCTGGCCTTGTGCACATACTTGGGTGGGTAAAGAGCTTTATATCTGTCTTTTTTGGACCAGAAGAATGTGTTAGTGAGAAGAACAAGTCATGAATGCCCAACAAGAGCCTATGGATAAAAGTTACTGAAAGCATGCCCCCAACCGTAATACAGTATACTGTATATGATACTGTAAATATACTGATAACACAGATATAAATAAATAATAATTTAGACTATTATTCAGTAAGACAATTGCAGTGATATACCACAATAGTAGGTATTATTTATGTACTACATAAAACTACATAATGCATGTTTTCTAGCTACATGTTGTAAGTGGTTATCAGACTATTAATACTTTTAGTTTAAAGAAAAATGATGCAAAACCATCACCCAATAATCTGTAAGCTATATCATTCTATTCTCATTCACATGGATAATTTTATTCAAAATATCTATTACATTGTTTAAAAAAAATAAACAATTAAGCACTGCACGACGATCTGTTCATCTTAAGACATTATACCATTAGGTATAATGCATTTTTCTAGAAATTAAATCCATTCCATTAAAATACATCCATATCCATTGCCCTTCTCTAGTTTGGTCTCTACAGTATAATGAACAATGTCACTGATAAATTAGGTCTGTGCATTTTTATGAGCTTTGCTAATTTTGAGCCTCTACTATCATTCTGTCACTTGCAGTAGAGTAGAGAGAATGAAGCAGGGTCATTAATGATATTTTCACTGAGAGCCTTTTTCCCTCTCGTCAAGTTATAAGTGATGTACTAAGCCTGGAATGAATTCAGCAGCGCGCAGTTCATTCTTCAATTCATACTGTCAGTATCACCACAATTATGTAGGAAATCACTGATGGAGTCATCTGAGGAAGTTATCTTTACTTTCAAAATCTATAAAAAAAAAAGACTTCTTTGGATCGTTAAAACCAGAGAGATTGTAGACAGTCCATTGAGTAAACTCTGGGTCAGAGGAAATGATTCACTCTTAGATGCAATTGGACATCAATTTCGAAATAACTAATTTCACAGCAAACTCCCCAGTGTTGAATTAACACCTAGAGTCTTGACTTAAACTTCCAGGGCTCATGTGTGTCCACCTGGACTTATGTAAATACTGTAAGTGTTAATTCAGCACTGGGGATTTTGCTGTGCTGGCTATAGGCCAAAACTGCAGTGTTACTGCTTGTTATGAGAAAAGTATATCGTTTGTATCAGAGGGGAGGAGGGTAATCGTTTTGCTCTTCTGCAACACATCATTAGGAACTCTGTTTGAAGGAGGCAGAGGCTAGCTGGATATTAATACACTTTGGGGAATTCCATTTCAAAGAGGAAGGCTAATTTAGGGCATCCTCCCAGATATGTAGTCATTAGAGTTAGTGTTCTTAATTGGACTCGTACTGGATAGGAAACCAAGCATGCACTACCACTAAAACTATCGAAATTCCCAGTCTAAATATTTTTTTAAGTCATAATGCATACTTTATGGAAAGCAGATCCGAGGATAGACTCATTAACAGATGCTTGTAAGCTGTTTATTTACAGATTTTTTAAAAATTTATTATAAATTCACTTTTCGTTTAATATAATTTTTTCAGTACTTTCCAGTTATATTGCTGAAATGACCAAGGGATAAAATTGTCTGATTTTGTTCGTCTCTGTGCTAGGGGTTGGATGTTGTCTATTATTTAAGACTGTGATGGCTCAGCTTCAGGCTCCAAAACAGAAGGTTGTGAGTTCAGCTGACCAAGCTGCCACTGCTGAACCCTTGAGCAAGGCTCTTAACCTTTATCTGCTCAGCTCAATTGTAAGTCGCTTTGGAGAAAATCAATGCATGTATGTTCCATTTTGACTCACTGAAACCTGCTTCTAGGCAGCATTAGATAGTTAAGATAGAAAGACTAGCGCCCTTCTGCAGACAGATGGGTAACAGTGTTTGTTAGCATGGCTGAGTTCAAACTATAATGCATCTGACTTTATTTCCTACCATCCCCAGGTCGGCTCACAGCATGTTTCACTGGAGGGATATGCAGATAGTGTGTCAGAATCAGTGACAGAAACCACAGGATTGGGTATGCATGATAGGCGAAATAAAACATGATGCATTTTAAAAATATATTTTGACAATTACATTTGAAATCTGTGTAAAGTGATAAAACCATGAGTCCTGATAAGGTTTTATACACTACCAAATGTAATTTAATTATTATTTTATTCATCTTCAATAACGACTTTATCCTTCATCAGGGTCACATCAGAGACTATAGGAAGATTGAGCATGAGGTGGGAATACATCCATCACAAGTCCACACAAGTATTATGATTCGATAATTTAAGTAATTTGTGCTCTTTGAGTTTGTTGCTGTCAGAAGGATATATAGAAGTAATATAACATCAATGCTATTAAAAAGACCATACATAAGGAACGTATTATTATACATACAGAATTCTTTAAACAGTACAGTATGAGTGCAAAATAAAAAGCACCTTCTTAGCTATGTATGTAATGTGTTCTTTCCAAGTTTGAGATTGCGGTTTTGTAGTGTCAGGCTTAGATGCAGCTAAAAGATGCCATTTGGGATTATGGAGGTAATTTAATTTCTTTATTGCTGCATGTGGCTCATAATCCTTTAATATCATAACACCTGGTGTTGAGGCATGTTGTCACACTCATTTATAGTGTACGAAGCCCAATGTTAAATACCTTTGAAGTTGTCAGTATTTCGACAGCCTGTTTCTCAGGCATCCATCTCAGAATACTGATTGTTTTACAACATGTCATTATTAGGGGCTCTGACTCTGCTGAGCTACTTTGACTTTCACAGGTGAGTGGGGAATGCACCCCATCATCCAGCTGCTGATGCAATCATCCAAACCATAATTTAGTTCCAAAGGATTGCAAGGAGGCCACGATCCCTCATAAGTAACAGCTGGGTTTCATTCAGACCTTTGGACAACTCAGAAGTTAGATAAAATAGAATTTTTTTCAAATCTACACTTTGAGAATGCCTCTTCTAAAAATAAATAAATAAATAAATAAATAAATAAATAAAAGTGCCACCATACTGGGACAGTGTCCCCAGTTAACCTGCATAACCAGAAATGTTTAAGGCTTACATATTAGTGCACAGTGTAACTTGATTTATTTGAAACATGTAAACACAAATACAGCAACATTTTCTTGTTAAAATGCACTTCAGTTCAGAACACAAGAAAAACCTAAAATATAAACATCATAAACAGCTCCTATTTTTTCCCTCCTTTAATTTGATGAAATTGTTATCACATCCATTGTGCTGTGGAACATGCTGAGAAGTGTGTTTATCATTTGATTGCTGGCTACAGTTTGTCTTCCTGACGTCTGACAACATTTTGTCTTCATTCGCAGTGACAGCTGTTTATTCTGCATACATTCTAATAAGTAGCATTAAAGTCTGACCCTGTTACATGTATGACAACATATCAAAATACAGTAACTATAAAAAAATATAATTTAACTGTAAATCAAATATCATCATGTCTGTAATTTTATCAATACATATGTAAATAAATAGTTTTTATTACACTAGTTAGAAATCTCAATACAAAGTTTATGTAGTAATATAACTGAATTGATCCCTCCATGCCCCTTGCTCCAGCTTGCGAATATATAACAGTATCAGGAACACAGCACTTTACATGACACTTTGTCATATTTCAGGCTCTGCAACGGCATGAGGAATGTAGAACAATGTGGCTTGGCCACTGGCCTTTTTCCGAGGCTAACCGACAATGCTACTGACAAGCTGAGGTCAGATTGTGACGAACTGTCACAAACAGTCATGACAGATGTAATCGCAGCAGTGTGTGTGAGACTCAGTGCTGCTGTTGGGCCGTTACAGAGCCCAGATGGACTGCGTCCTCCTGACTGACAGCTGTCTAAGTGAAGGCTGGATGTGGTGTGAGCGCTAGGTAGCCCTAGCTTCCTTGGCACTCGTTCCTGCTGCAGGTGGCCTGCCGTTCAATGCGCCAGGTGCCTTCCTCATAAGTGCAATAGCAGATGGTGCAATCGTCAATCTTAACCTCTCGGCCCGCCGGGATCACTGCAGTGTCCGCGTAACAGTTGGGTCCTAAATGCACAGAGAGAAAGAAAGAGAAAAAATAAATAGGCAGGCTCAGTGTTAAAACACATGGAGAACATATCCTGTGTAAAAATTTGTTTGCTTACTGTGGAGAGGAATTCAGGTTACACTGAAATGCAGTCATTCAAAAAACAAGAAATATCATACACACGTGAGATGTAGAAAAGGTGCTACAAATTTATTTAAGGAGCTTTAAAAATACCAGAGCTAAAAGCAAAGCACATTATTTTTCTCCAAATGAGGATGAGCAGTAACAAAAAATATGCAACAGGTGTTCAAGATGAATCAAGATGGAGCTGTAATGAATTCCAGGTGTGTTCAACATTTGAGTTCGCCTGTCTATGTAACATTCAATTGAAAGGATTATATTTTTTCCCCAAGATCATTTTCTTTGAAAAATAGAAAGGGAAATGGTCAGGAAAAAATTGGTTTGTAGATTCCTTGTGAGAAGCACATCATGGCCTTGAAGAGTCCAAAGGCACATCATCAAATGTTGAAACAGCTCACAACCTGTGCTCCACTGATTGCAGCCCAAGCGATGTCAAAAAATTGTCAACCCAGCCCTATTTTCTGTAAAGATTTATCGAAATGCAGTGATGTGCTCAGTGTCTAGCCCTGCCCCATTTAAAGCACAGCAAAACTGAATACACTATAGTGGAGTTTAAATGCAAATCATTACATACAATTCAGGTCTTTAGAGATTGATGAATATGAATCCTTAGCCTACAGTATAACATGGTGTTGCTTTATGTAGCTGTTAATGGGGTTTTGGTTAGCATCCTCCTTAATGGCAGTACAGTCTGGAATACCTAAATAGTCAAACATTAAAATAGTTATAATATACAATGTTCATTTTCCCCACTTCGTCTGCTGATGTACATAAATGCAGCCTGAATGATCTAATTTGCCTGCAGTCCTTTTGTGTTCCACTTCAGCATAACCTCACACAGACAGCAATCAGCATGGAAATAATCCTGTTGGGGATCGCAACAGAAAACCATTACATGACAAAACATACTGCTCAGACACTGGAGACCTCAGCCTTAGGCTTTACATAAAACATGAACATGTTACAATGTCAAACTAAAGATAATTACTAGGTAGGGAAATTAAGGTGTAAAGAATTTATGGATGTGCAATATAAAGACCCCTATCTGTCTTATGACAGGATATGCTTAAGAAGTAAGAAGTATAATGGCATTGTAATAAACACACTAATCAATATACGTCTAATGCAAAACCATAAGAGAAATCTATCTTTTTTTCTTAGAATTATATTTCTTAGAATGTAACTTGTACTCTTTTTTTGGCAGATGTTTATCACAAAGAACTGTACTAATGTCTTTGTGAAAGGCATAACAATGACAAAGGTCTAAATTTAGACAGTGCATGAACACATTCAGCTACTGCTGGAACAAAAAATAGGGCTTTCTACTTCCTTGCCTGGCTACCATTGTAAAACCGATTGGCTCTAAAACCCTAATCTCTAATACAGATTGGCTCTAATTTTCTATACGGCTGATCAAGAAGTTGAAACGAGTCAAGGGAACTAGCACGTGTGCTGCCATTTTATGATGTGTGCTATGTTGACCTTTTAAGTAAAAAACATTCACAAAATGCTATTTTAATTGCCTCTGACACTGGGTCTGGGCAACATGGGTTCTTTTCCTTTTTTTCCCCATAGTAGACTGATATGCACAAAGCCTAGATATTAGGCTTTGCAGCCTCTACAAAAGCATTATCATAGACAGAAGTGCTGCACTCTAGGGGATATAGGTGCATCAATCTGCATGAATATTTAGTTGATGCTGTCAAAACGTCAGTGCAGTTGTATTTATAATAATTT
Organism: Prietella phreatophila; assembly: GCA_025728095.1. Taxonomy (NCBI): domain Eukaryota; kingdom Metazoa; phylum Chordata; class Actinopteri; order Siluriformes; family Ictaluridae; genus Prietella; species Prietella phreatophila. The sequence continues at coordinate 16,511,256 of JAOUWY010000062.1, read as the reverse complement.
CAATCTGAGTTTCAGAGTCCCTCATGAATACCAAGTCTGTTTATGGAAATGACACTGTCATTGCTGTTCCATCAAGAACATTTGCATTCCACATTAAACTCTGACTCTGAATATTAGTTAATATGACTGTTGTGTATATTTAACTGATACACAAAAGAGGATTTTTATATGTACGCATCAAACTTAGTGATGAACAGGTGGAAAGAGAAGAAGAGGGAAGAAATAGAAGAATGATGAGTCAAATAAACATGTCACAAACAACAGCACTATATTTTTCACACCAATGAAAAAGATACATGGTCCTAATCTTTATTCTAAGTACCAAAGCAGCGGAGTAGATGCTAAACTCAAAGGAGGATGCCATTAGACACTCTTTGGGCACATTCAGGGATGAGCTTCATTTCCCTATGCTTCAGTAGTAATTGAGCTAAAGAGTAAAGGAGGAGAAAAGCTTGAACCCAGAAAATGGTATGATCTTTTATACCTCATTACATCTCATGCTCTTGAAGAAAGCCCAAAGCATAGCAAATGAACACTGCACTCAGAATCAAAGCTAAAAGATCTCCCTCTAATGCAGTCTTTCAGCACACATGCATTATAAATGCAGCTAAATGACCTTGCTTTGTAGTGCTGGAGGAAAATGAAGTTTTGGTGATGTGGGGCTATGGGAAGAGAGCCATGTTTTTGCTGAAACATTAATTTATTAAGCTATTATAATTAAAAGTCACATGTTGCTCTAGATTTTTGTTATCAGTTAAAACCAATTAGCATTCAAGGATGCGAGAAAACCTCCTGGTTTTCCCTTATAACAAAATGCAATGAGAGTGAATTTAGAATATTTTTGGATACATTGCTTGAAATATTACACTTATGATCATTATTACTCTTCGTTTTAATGAGAACTGGATGCAATAAACTCTTATTACAAAATACTGTCCAGGTCTGTGTGTGCGTTTGCCTACAGCACCCATAATGAACGCTGAGAAGCCACTCATAATCTTCCATGAATATTTTCCCCAATCATCTATACAGTAGATCTCATTTGAAAACATGAGAGCACCTAATCCTCCAGCATTGTGGCCTCTCTGCCTGCCATTCCACAGTGTGAAGGGCTTTCAGCTCTCACTCGGCCTGTTTACTGCAACCTGCTTGGCTTTGCAGCGACCCCAGTGTCTAAGCTCTTCAAGAGGAGCGCCTGTTTTTCCGTGTGTTGCCAAGGCAATGGCGTGCAAGACGCAGGGTTGCCAAAATGGAGCGCACGTCAGGGAAATAGGCAGCAAGTCTGTGCTCTTAAAAACCTTCTACAGCACCATGCTGTGAGCTCCTGTTATGGTACAAGAGGAAGACATGTTCTGCCTGCATGGTCACTGAGTTGAAAAGCATGGCGGCATCTGATCCGAAAGAAACTTGTTTGAGGTTGTGCGACTTGTATGTTTGACCTGAGACACCCAGCTATTCAAAATATTAGATTTTTTCCCTCTTTCCAAGATGGAGTGACATTTCTGGCACTGCTCTGCTGTTGCATAAATGAAGGAAAATGTTTAATGTCAAGTCTTGTATTTAATGACAGCCCGTGACTGACTAAAAGAACAGCTTGCATGCTAGACACGATTGTGTGAGTGTGTTTGCGCCTTCAATTCGATTCCCAACGATGCTGCCGCTCGCAGATGTTCTTTGATATTCATGAACAACTGCCTGTGGTGGATGTTACCAATAGCACTCACTTTCATCTCAACCCCATGGCACTTCCTCAAGTGTCTCCCAGCATACCGCCCCAGCAACACATCCCAGGGACTGCACATAATGCTTCATTCAGCAATCCTGAAAAAGACCTAAACCTCGTCACTTCATAAGTAACAAATGGAGACATCAAGCACCTGATCTGCTTTCAAAAATCTCTGTGCTTTTCACGTCCAAACAACCACATAAAATTAATGACATTTAGGTGAATATGATGCAATGTGCAATGCCACGATGAAGGCTTTCACGAGGCTTAAACTGTACTTGGCTTAGCTGCACTTCTGCACTGGCCACAGAAGAAATAGAAGAAATGATATAATAGTCTAATAACTGTGGAAAATGATAGATATATATCCCCTTTGAGTTGTCGGCTTTCTGTGAGACCTGATATAAGCTGGCCAGAATGCAACCCCACTGGGCAAAGTGTGCTCAGCATTGACCGGTGAATGATTAAGATTCTAGGAGAACTGTCAGCATCCGGTTTATTTACTGATTCTCCATAGCACCTTCCCATTTTGCGTCAAGTCCACGATCCAAAATGAAGATGACGCCTCCAATTTTTTCTTTTCTTCACCAGCTATTATCATTTCATTCAGAAGACATTCCATTTTTCAAAAAAAAACACCAGACTCAAGCCTCTCTTTCTTGTAACCAGACCAGATTAGTGTCAGCCAGATGATAATGGCTTCTTAATGGTTCCAATTAAACACTCACATGGATTCTGTTTTGATTAAGAACTATGCCAAACAAAAGATGTGGAGAAAGTAAGATTGAATGTAAGACAATGACGTTGGGGTGGCACACAGCTGATCCTTATTAGGAGTGCAGACTAACTTCGAGCTGCCTTACAAGGCAGCCATCCTGTAGTGTCACAGAGCAAGGCTTTGAAGTCTTAGTTCTGATGTGCGTAAATCTCAGGAGGTCTGAGCATCTGCCTACCTATCATATCACATCTGTTCCAGACACTTTGTAACCCTACAACGACAGCCACAAAAGTGATACCGCACTTACTAAACTCTACAAACATCAGGAAATAAAAACAAGTGCCAATGTTTTACAGCAAAATCTGTTGAAATGGAATCGGAAAATTAGAGAATTCTGAATGCAATCAACACGTTATGAACGCAATCAAACTTAATCAGACTTTTTACATTTTGCTAGCTCATGGCCTTGGTTAGATACATCTGTGCATATTGCTTAAAAGTTTCTCTTTTTTTTGTCTGTAAGCTTTTACTAAAGTTTTACTAATGTTATTGCAAAATCATGTGCTAGACAAAAAATTAAATACACGGTGTGCCAAAAGTCTCTATACACAGGGGAAAGTAACACTTTCTATATATATATATATATATATATATATATAGAGAGAGAGAGAGAGAGAGAGAGAGAGAGAGAGAGAGAGAGAGAG
>JAOUWY010000062.1:16480313-16491160 GCA_025728095.1 Prietella phreatophila | reverse complement strand
CTGATCATTTCTTTGTTAGTGGGCAAACGTACAAAATCAGCAGGGGATCAAATACTTTTTTCCCTCACTGTATATATGGACTTGTTCCTGTCTTACATTGATATGATTCCTGTTTTATGCAAATGTGCCCTTCTGCCTAACCAATCACTAGTCAACCTTTTGTCTCTGTTGTGTGTCAAGCATCATATATATACTCTGCCTTTCTTTAAATAAAAAAGAGATCTTACCATTTGAACTTGGTATCTGTGTGTCATTTGGCAAACTCTCCCAAGGCCTTGGTGTGAGTGTAGTGGGACGAGGGTGCCGTCTTTATATGTACTTTCTCTTAACATCCTAATATCACAACCCTCTATTCACAAATCCTAACAGTTTTAAACTGGCCAAGTCAATCACTAGACTTTAAGCCAATTGAGCATGCATTTTACATCCTGAACAGGAGGCTGAAGAAAAATCCCCAAACAAACAACAACTGAAAGAAGCTGTGGTACAAGCTTGGAAAAGCATAAAAAGAAGAATTAAACAGTTTGGTAATGTCAGTGGGTCACCAGCTTGATGCAGTTATTGCAAGAAAGGGATATGCAACCAAATTTTAAGTGTTATTTACTATAAGACTATCTGTTCCTATACTTTTGCTCACCTAAAAATTGCGTGGTTTGTCCGCAAAGGTGCCATGTCCTAAGTTGTTTAACATAGGAAATATCAGAACATGAAAACTGAAATTGTGATCTATCATTTCATATTCATCATTTGAGCTCAAATCCAAATGTCTTCAGTGTATAGCAAAAAATTAAATTGGCCTTGCTGTTCCAATACTTTTGGAGGGAACTGTAACTTAGTGCCAAACCATGCAGTGATTTAAAAACAAATAACAAAACCTTGAAATCTGTTCTGTACTTGACTGGCAACCCTCTTCTTGGTGCCAGTCAGGAGACGAGCAGCCGCATTGTGGACCAGCTGAAGACGGGGTTGACTGACTACATTAGTCCCATGTAGAAGGAATAGCAATAATCAATTTGAGAAGATAGCACGTTTGTCTTACACCTCCAGGGTCCGGTTTTCGACTCCCGCTGGGGCAGTGTGTGTGGAGTTTGCATGTTCTCCCAGTGCTGCGGGGGTTTGCTCCGGGTACTCCGGTTTACTCCCCCAGTCCAAAGACATGCATGGTAGGCTGATTGGCATGTTGAAAGCGTCCTTACTGTATGAATGGGTGTGTGAGTGTGTATGTGATTGTGCCCTGCGATGGATTGGCACCCTGTCCAGGGTGTACCCCACCTTGTGCCCTATGCTATCCTGGGATATGCTCCAGGTTCCCCGTGACCCTGAAGAAGGAGTAAGCTGTAGAAGATGGATGGATGGATGGATGGATGGCACCCAAGTGGAAGCATGTACAAAGAAAACAACATAGGGCCCATTATGGACCCCTGAGGTACATCATTGGTAATTTGGTTTAACACTTTTCACTTAAATGTTAAGTGTAAATTGAAAAGTATTAAGTTCTACATTTATGAGAGTAGTCTAACACATATATAACCATCAAAGAGTGAATATGAAAATACATAAAAGAATAAACAGACTAGTCATAGTTGTTTTTCCAGTAAAGTTTAGTAAAGTTTACATTTTTTCTTTAGTAAACATTACATGTTGTCAATTTGCATATAATCAAACCTGTGACTAATGAATAATACTGAGAACTCAAGAATACCATATGGCTTGGCAATAATCCAGGGGGGAAATGAGAGACTGCAGCATGTCAGAGACCCCAGGCCAACTTCTACTACATAAAGCCTTGGAAAGGAGTACACCATCAGGGCCAAAGGACTATAGCTATTACTACGGTTCATAATACCGATAACACAAATACAACCCATTTTCTGCCAGTGATGCATACCACCTCTGCTCCATTTCAATCTTAGTGAAAAATTCAACTTGTACATGGTTACAGTTAACTGGAAACAATAGAAACATCAATAAAATAAACAATAAAATCACAAATAACTATAATACATTGTCATTTACATATATGCAGCTCATTTCCTCATGTCACTACAACCTTAAATATTTTGCATAGTTGTATGCTATTTGGGACTAATATTTGTATTTTTGTGCTAAATTAAATAAAATGTCAATTTCCTGCTTTTAAGCAACTAGCACAGGTGATATATTCAGTAACAGACTCAATGTGACTATTTGAGACTAAGTAAAAACAAAGGATTTGTACTTTTAAAAAAATACATTTTAAAGATATATATGCATGTAATTGACTACCTTAATAAGTTTGAGCAAGGTTTCAAAATCAACATTCTGTAAGTGCAATTACATTAGTTTTGGTTATAAAAAGGGATCAATGGAGTGTCAGAAAAATATGGCTTGATATCACTATCTGAAATATTTCTAAATGAAATGCCAAAGGAATTCTGGATGACATGAGAGCCATTTCATTTCATTTGCATAATATTGTACAGAAATATACAAAAAAGGACAACATCTCCAAAGTTGTCAAAGATGCCCCAAAACCAGAAAACATAGCAAGTAAATGCAAGATTGCCAGTATTGGTCAGTAGGGGGCAAACCTCTGATGCTCTGATTTTTTTATGGAAGCTGAGGCAGGGATTTTTGTGGTGTGGGGAGCGAGGCCCGGCGAGGCAGCGGTGTGCACAGTCAGCGGAGGCACGGTTTTCATGCCAAGCAGGCTGGAGACTGGAAGAGCATAGTGGGTAGTAGGGATGGAGTGCATGGCCGGGGATGAGTGGACGTTAATGGCCGAGGGAGCAGCCAGCATGGCCGCAGAGGCAGAGGCAGGAGAGGCAGACTGGGAGAAACTCAGGCCGAGGTCAACAGTAGTGCTGGAGGAAGAGGAGGCAGCCTGGATGCTGAGTTTAGCCATCTCTAAACTGCAAACACAAACACGTACCCACACACATTCCACCACCACGGGGCAAGGAGGGAAGGAGGGAAGGAGGACAATGTTAATTAGTTAGAGTTGGAACAAAAGAGGGTGGATGTTAAACAGGAAAGCAAGAGAAATGGGGGATTAAAAATAAAAGATCAATAATGGGAATGTTATTTGTTACAAAGAGAAACAATAACTAGGATTTCACATGCCTTGATAAGTATTAATAAAGCTGAGGGGTGCGAACATAGGTGGAATTAAACAAAGGAATGGAGCATGAAATATTTCATTATAGTGATATACTAAAAGTGCAAAATTCTTTTAAGCTTAAAATGTTGTAATACTAGTTACATCTGTAAAAGTCAGAGGGCTTGTGTTTTGGCTGTCAGTGGTCCTCTTACCTGGCACAGATGAGGTATTGGGCCAGGCAGATGCTTGCTGGGGAGCCAGTAATGGTGACATGACGTACTGCTGAGCCATCTGTGGCACTGGCTATCTTGATTTGAGCTCCAGACATCTGGCGAATTTCATTGATCTTAGTACCTTGTCTGCCAATAATGCAGCCTATGAGCTGAGAGGAGATAAGCGTAAGTGGCACATGGCATGAGTTTTTGGGAACCTCTGAATAAGTAATAATAGTAGTTTTACTAATCTTTCACAGCAAAGGATTGAATTTACACACAATAATCACACAAAACTTTTTCTTTGTAATTGTTGTTAAGATATAGGTATTGGAAAAAGTGAGAAGTGTTAACCATCTTGGTCAGTTTAATTAAGTACTAATGCTTTATTAATCATTGAACCATTGTTTTGGTCCCACTAATGCCACTGTGCCACAGTGAGAGATTAAACTCACAGTGGTGACAGCAGCAGTGAAAAGGGACAAAGGCAGAAGCTTAAACATCTTCTGTACCTCTACTGGTCTCAGAGCAGGGGCCTATGTGTCACTGAGATCATTACTGAAATGTGACCTGCCATGAATGCTGACAATCAGTCACATTATGCCTTTTTAAAAGTTTAAAGGCTAATGCATGGATTTCATGCACTATATAATTGTGCTATCAGAAAGACTTACCTCATTAGGTATACTCAGCTCATAAGAACTTGGAGAAACCGACATATCCAGACCTATTTAGGAAATTGACAGCAAAAACTCACAAAATATTAAACGAGGCCATGTCAAATGGATAAAAATACAGTATAATATGGTCTACATCACTACTCCACTCGCAAGACTAACAAAGCTATGTAAAAATAAACAATACAAAAAATCCAAGTCATGCTATTTAAATCAATAACACTAATTTACATCATGTAAAATGCAGTAGGGCTTTTCAAATACACAGTACCAGGCATGAAAAAAATTCTAATTATATTTGGACAGCACTAAACTAACTAACTTTTCTATTAAACATCTACCCAGAGGCAGTCTCTTGTAGAGTAGTGCTTTTTATTCTAGCAATAATAACTGCTGGCCTGTTGCAGTGTGTGTGGCTGCTGTAGAATATGTGTGGTGGTGTGAAATGGATCTAGATGACAGGCACTCTGGTGGACTGATCAGGCCAGGGGTGTTGTGGAGGCACACACAGAGTTGCACATGAGAAGACCAGATCACACAGACACATCACAAAGCCTCCACAATGCTATAAGAGCTCATGACATGCCAATGAGCAAAAAGTCACCTGTCATGAGAAATGCTTTCAGCTAGTGAAAGATACATATGAAACACATTCATTCTTATGACATTGATGGCCTTAAGATGACATGAATTTGCTTTCCCTTTCCTTAGAATGGAAATAAGGGGGGGGGGGGGTCAAGAAAGAATAGGGTGGGGAAACAGAAATAAAAAAAGAAAATACAGAAAAACCAACCAAGACAAAGATGTAGAAAAATGGACAGAGTGACAAAGGGAGAGAAAAACATCCCCAGGAATCTTTGGGTACATACCAGGGAAAGTAGGGTTGCTCTGCCCAAGGGGAGTAAAGGGGATATGCTGCATAGCCAACTGGTGAAGTTTGGTCAACTGCAGGGCAGGAAGGGAGGTTAGAACTAGCCAATCAAATGGAATTATTTCAGAGGAAAACATCTACAGACAATACACAGACAATATTCATGCTCATAATTAGAACTGTTACTAGGGCTTGTTAGAACATAGCCCAAAATAACCTGGCATCATGACTGTAATCACATCTGATTCTATTAACACATTTTTGTGACAACACTCAAGGGTATGAAAAAAAAAAACAATGGAGGAAAAGGTGTTAGTAACACCAGGCATTAGTCACATGAATGCATGGTCCTGCATGATAAACTGAGATGTGTAATGGAATACACTGGTAAGGTGTAGTGGTAGAAAGGGCAGAAGGTGGTTGGGGAAAGTGTAGTGATGACTGTAAGGAAGAGATCTCTGCTCAACATCTCTGATAAGACAGCGGTATTGCCACTCACGTCTTGGGGAGGAATAGTGTACTGTGCTGGAACAGCAAAAGTCTGCACAAAAGAAAACAATGTCAGGCTGGTTGGGATAAATGAACAACCACTTTCTACATAAATACAGTTCTTTGTCTCTGACACAGTTGAATGCAAGAGAATTGTGAATAACAATCTTCTCAGAGTATTAACCACAAGGGGTCACTGTATGAATATGTCCAACAACCACCTGGGCTGGCTCATTCAATGTTTATGAAATTCTGATGCCTTCTGCATTTTAATGCATCAGGAGGGATGTGTTGCAGATCTAAAAATGACTAAAAGTCTACAAGGTCCTAACATGCTCAATCAGCTTGCCATGTTAATCTTCAACACCTCCCATAATTAGGGTCATGACTGCCATGCCTTACATGCAGCCTCTTAAACAACACACAGCCCTATATGCATATATGTATGATGTACACATACTGACCACTATTCGCATTTTCTGCATAGACTGCAGTACAATAGAATAGAATGCTGCATATTGGCTTAGAAACTACGATGAAAAAAGGCCTGCTCCTATTGCATTGATCAAAACAGACAGTCCAGGATCAGCAATTCAGTGAAACCACCCAAAGCAAGCCTAATCTACATGTCTTAGAGCACTGAAGCAGACTACTAAACACTGTGCTGACTATATTACTGATGAAAACTGAGGGAAAGATTTATTCGGCCACACTGATCTCAGAGTAATCATTAACCTAAATATCCACACTCACAGCTCCTCACTAAGAATGCAGCTATTCATCCATTAATGTTTAACTGAAGCCACTGAATCCATAATGACGCTGAGTTCATAAACTAATAGCTGCTGCTCAGAGTATCTGTGAAATGGATTCAAGTACTCACAGGAGCTGTATGTGGTTGGGATAAAACTGTGGGATTGCCACCAGAGGATGGCTTGGGCCGATAAGGAATTGTTGCTTCTTTAGGCGGTGACTACACATAGAAGAAAAGAAAGTTCATTCAACAAATTCAAGGAGAAAACATTTTCTTCGTGCACAGTATGCTTTCCTCTGCAGGGTGCCAGTAGACAAATTAGGCAGGACAGAAACATGCAAAACATGCACTGAAAATAATGAAATCAAATTAAAATGAAGCATGTAGTTGAATATTATGTTAGATATTTTCTTTAGTTTGATAATGCTGAAGCATGAGGGAAATCATCCATCTCTAAACGGTAGTATTACAATTTTACACACACACACACACACACACACACACACACACACACACACACACACACACACACACACACACACACACACATTTGGCTTACTATCCATGTGAGGACCTTCTATGGACATAACATGGAAATGTCCCCACAATGTCAAAGGTGTCAGATATACTAGTCTTTGTGGTAACATTTGTTCCCCACCACAATGTTAAAACATATTCACACACACACACACACACACACACACACACACACGCACGCACCTCCAGCATGATCATGCAGATGTGTCTCACACATTGTGTGATGGCATTGGGAGTGCCAGAGATGGTCACTGCTCTCTCAGTAGACTCCGGTAATAAATCTCCAGCTACCTGCACCTGTGCACCTGTGGTCTAACACATACAACTGCTAATGCAAACGTGTCAAACAGGAGCTAAAGATGTGAGATGGCTAATAAAAATCTAATTTTTGTTACTAACAACAATTACAGCTCATACCATGGTATATCATGGTATTATATTCTTTATCTGCTTTGCTTTGTGAGCACACCACATAGGTACATTCCGAACAGCAGTTCAGTACAAGTCTTGATTGGGCATTGTTACGACGTGTGTTGTTATTTAGGCCAACCTATTTAGATACTTCATATAAATATGAATCTATTTTTGTTTTGGGGTCTCATCATGTCCTAGACATTCAAAGCTACTGGGAATTCAACCAACCAGTTCGTCCGCCTCAGCCCTGAATAGAGAGGACAGCTAAATTTATCCTGTGAAATCCACACACAGAAGCACAATTCTTGCAATAAAGTGCACTGTTCTCCTGTCAAAGGCTAATACATAAAGGAAAGTAATGCTGTTTCAGGGGTTACCACCACTTCTGAATTGCTTTCTTCCTAGTCAAAAAGTGAACTGATAATTGGAAGAAAAAAATAAAAGCCCAAAGATATATATGGTGTTTGAAATTGAAGCCAAAAAGGACACTGTGTATATCTGTAAACTTAATGGAGTAGCCCTTAGCTCACAAACACAAAAGCTCTGTTTTGATGAGAACAATTAATCACATGCGAACAAAGAATATTAAATGTTCAGTAAAATGACCATGCCATGAACATTTGGGACTCCTTCATAACTTTAATACTCTTTCATTTGTTTAGTATCAGATTAAAGATGGTATCTACCTCTCTGATCTCTTTGATTTTGGAGCCTCCTTTGCCGATGAGAGAGCCACACTGACTGGCAGGGAACACAAGGCGCAACGTGACAGGAGGTCTGCTTGACACTGTGCTGTTCACCATGCAGGCCAGTATATCCTGAAACAGAAACCCAATAATGTCACATCTGCTTCATTAAAAGTCATTCCTTCAACCTTGCAGAATGTGATGGCTTCTATGCGCTACAGACAGCAGCTAATTAAAACTGTAGAATTCTATAATGTCTGGGGAGCTACATGAAGTAAAAGATAAAAGACATTTTAATTACAGCCTAAACCCATTTAGCCCAGCATGGCATGTATTTCATACTATATCAACAGTCTCCAAATACACCACGCCATTTCTTTATTAAAGTCTTAATAAGTATTACTTTCAAATAAAGTTTTAATCCTTTGTGTAATGATTGCCAGTGCATTACAGCAGAATGATATTAATTGCGTATAATGATTTTTTTTTTTTTTGTTCAATACGATATGCCACACCTCATCAAACTTCTCCGCAATCATGGCAAAAGCTTTGAAGATGACCTCAGAGGCACCAGTGATGGTGACAATTCGTTCTGTACTGGAGCCATCAGAGATATTAATACGTGCTCCACTCTATTGGGGAAAAAAAGCATACACGAGCATACTCATATTCATTTGAACATGTTTATTCTTCATCAGTGTTGAGTCTTGGTCATGTATTTTGTAATTCTGCAATGTACAATGTCTTTATTTTCAACCATTCATTGTAGCACTGTAACATTTGATATAAATAAACCTCAATACCTTTCAAGTTCATTGTAGTACTTACCTCTTCTCTCATTTTCTTGACAGTTTCCCCTTTCTGAGAAAGAGAAGGTGGAGTTAACTGAATTTTCTTGAAGTTAATTGAAAATAAATAAAACATGCTCAAAATTAAAATAAGTACAACACAATTGTAATCAAATTTATAGTTGATTAAGTTGTTGAATTAGAATATCTATACCTTCCCAATGATACTGCCCACTTCCTGCAAAATAATTCCACAAATAATATATAAATATAACTATCCAAAGTGAACGAAAATGATTGATTAGGGTACATCAGAGTAGCTTCAAATGTAGAGTGTCTTTTCATTGCTGATCTACTGTATTATTAATGTATTCAAGTACATTTTTATTCTGTAGAACAAGTACATTCGACACCATATCATATACATATAAAGTACAATAAGACTAACATGAATGATACAAGTGGTACATGTTAGTTTATTTACTAGGTGTTACTAGAGTATGTGTATTACTGAAATATTGAAGCATATCATGCATAGATCAACAATAGAACTGGTATATGGTAATGATACTGTAGATTTCCGCATGACACCCTGGCTGGTAATGAATTATTATAATGTAATCCAGGGTGATTTATACCTTCGGCAGAGAATTTATTATGAGCTGAAATAGCTCATAAACATTTATAATGCAAGGGTTTGCAAGGCTCACTTTTCCGTGCATTAGTAGGCGGATGGTGAGAGTGACATTTATCCCTCCCTCAGACCACAAAGCAACCTCTTTCTCATTCATATTCATTCTTCTTGATGATCTGGACACTTCACACTTTCAGACAGACAGGCTCTGTGCGGACAAACAGATAAGAATGTTAGCAATTCAGTCAGTCTAGCAGACAGTGAAACAACTGCAGTTCAATAAGCAGTCTCAGCAACACCCAATTCCAGTCTCTACATATTTTATTATTTCATAAACCCTTCAGCTACAAAAAAAAAAAAAGAATCCACAATACCACTCAAAACAATATTCAATTCCAGACTTGTCTTCACTGTTGGGAGCATATAGTGTGAGACAGCAGTTTCAGTGATATTTACACGTAGGATCATTCTACTGGCTCCATTTTAATAAAACTGTTGTGGCGTGTTTTATAAGCTTCAATGGGGGCTCTTTGTTTACTGTTGAGCCTTTAGATTCAGGGATATTAGTGATGTCTAAACAGGGTGTCATTAATCTATTATTATTATTATTATTATTATTATTATTATAGTATATTATTATAGTCGGAAGTCCTGATTTGTTCCTACATTCCTCTGTGTATGTTCAAGAAATATTTATCATTTTTTAAATATCTGAGAAGTCATGCCTTACATACAGGTGCAATGAAAAAGGACTTGTATTTCCAGACATGTCTGAAAGGCCTTTGAAGGTCTTTTGTGAATATCTTATGTAGCAATATTTATTGTGCAATTTTGTACTGAAAGTGATATCACACATGCTATTTGACTCATAAGTCCATGCAGGTCACAGAATGTGTTTCATTTAAATTTTAGGTGGTGCAGAATAGTAATACTTCACCACCTGTCCTTTACTTTTCAGATACGTACATGAGATATGAATTAAGTAGACCTCTCTCTCTGTTGCCATTTTACTCTTGATGAACTGGAAAGAAAGTGTACAGATTTAGTAAAATGACAAAGCTGAAAGACAAATATTTCTTAATTAGAATTTGAAGACCTATAAAGTTAACTGATAATGAGAGGTTTGGATCGAAAGACAAAAGGGTGGAATTTTTACTAGGCTTCAGTCCACTGCTGGTCCATCAGGTAAACACATCAAACAAGCAGCAACAGCCTTGTCTAATCCTATAGGCCAGGATTTATTTGGCTAATGCTAAATCCCTTTTGACCCATTTCTGTCTCCTGAAGCTTGTCAGCAGTCCCCCAGACCACAGAAACCACTCTATTACGCACAGCAATAACAAGGCCAGATGCATTGTTCATATGTGCATTGTTTATATTTATCACATCACTCAGCAAACACTAAGGAACAGTGATATTAGCATACATTTTTGTTCAACAACTTTAAAGTAAACTCCACTTAGTCATTTTTTAAACTTCACTGTTAACTTAAATACCAGGCAAGCAAACACTATTAACAAATCAGAAGTTACACTGTAGTGTTTGTTAAGTGACATTTAACACATTTCAAAGAATTTTTAAATACGTCTTCTACTTTTAATTACTTTTCCATTTAATTATCTATCAATTATATATTGAATTTACATTACTTTAAATATAGATATTAATAAGTTTGTTATAAATAGGACAATGGATTTATTCAGTAC
>JAOUWY010000062.1:16417169-16431320 GCA_025728095.1 Prietella phreatophila | reverse complement strand
TAGCTGCATCATTGTTTAAGCCGCAGTGTTCAAAGTCTGTGAAAAAAGTAGCGGCTTATAGTCCAGAATTTACGGTACATGCTTTCTTTTATAAAATAAATGGATGTGTTTTTCCAGACATTGAATTGTGTTCAGATTAGCACAGTACATGGAGCTAGCACGTATGTAAGAGCATGAGGTCAAGGTCCATGATTGGGCAGCTATTAAATGATGCTTTATATACATTTATATAGAGATTTTATCCAAAGTGTTTTACACTGTCTCATTCACCCATTCAGACACACACACCAACGGTAGCAGAGCTGCCATGCAAGGCGCTAACTTGCCAAGGACACTTCGGTATGTGGAGTCATGTGGGCTGGGAATCGAACTACTGCTCTACCACCTGAGCCACAGCCACCCCATTACTTCTGGCCGTTTTAGTAAACTTGGAGATCTTGACAGGATTTGACAACAGAGGTCACTGTTATGTTTATGGTGTTTGACAGGCATCCTTATCCACGACCAACTTCCACTTATTTTATTTATAGGACTGGGCAGTTGAGAGTTAAGGGCCTTGCTCAAGGGCCGGTGTTGGGATTTAACCATTGCGCTGTTACCACCCCAACTCCCTGTTGCCCTAAATGTTGCAAGAAGTAGTTTGTATTCATGACAAAGATCTCGCGACCTAGCAGACAATGAGCTGCAACCAACTTTTGGGTCGTGACCCAGTGGTTGAGAAACGCTGACCTAGACCACTGGATAACTAGAAGTGCCAATGTGATGCCCAGTCCCATATTTTATAAATGGGACCTAGTGGCTAGGTTGGTGATAACTAATGTAATGCAGTGAAGTATGGTGAGCTAGTTACATGCTTTAATAAGGGAAACAAACAAGTATATGATTATTCCCTTCTAACAACGTTTCTAAAGTAGTACATCATGTTTAAATCACAAGTCAGAAGGTCATTGGGCAATGTCTCAGCTATAAGATGCAATGTCTCAGCTATAAGATGAGAAGATACTTGCATCTGACAGGCTAATTTTCTCTTGATTATACAATTTTAACTGCGAAACGACTGTTACTAATAGACGGAGAGTTCGATGACAGAAGTGATCTAGTGGTACAGAGGACACCGATGCCTCATCACAGCTCCTGGTTCAAGCCTGAGCAGGGGTTACTGCTTGTATGGACTTTCTGTGCATATGGGTTTCCTCTGGGTTATCTGGTTTCTTAGTAGCTGTGAATGAGCATACGAATGTGTGGACTGACAGTGTGTTCCTGGAGTAGTCTCCTGATCCACTGCAACCCAGACCAGGCTAAGTGTTCCTGAAAAGTGAGTGAGTAAGTTATATGACCGCTTTGAGTTGGACTTTATTCTGCACAGTTTATGAAAAATCTGTCATCTGTGTGTTTATTTAATCTGCCTAGTAAAAATCATACCCCAGTCAACCAGCTCGCATCTCTGCTGATTTGGAAGCATGCGCTATAGTCACAGCGTCGAGGTGTGTAACACATTAACATACCTGCTTTCAAGGACAGGAAGGCTTGTATTTTTCTTTTCTTTTTTTTTTCTTTTTCTTTTCATGCTACCTGCTGTGCATACTGTCCTGGTTAGGCTGCTGCAGTGGGTGTTGCTCTACTTTTAGCTGCTGTCATGCGTCTAATCCAGTATCTGCAACTCAGCAAGACAGCCTTTTGTATAACTGGACCTGACTAATACAACCTACTGCACCAAACCGCTGGAATGAATATGCTGCTAATGTTTGTTGGCTTTGTGTTGAATGAATTATGGAAAGATAATCTTAATTCCTGGAAGATAGTAGGATCTTTTTAGTTTTCATTTGCTACGAGTCGGCATTCATTTTATATAATTTAATCATAAGCGAAACAGGGCATATTATTCTGTATAGGATTGCTATGCTATGTGTGTGTGTGCATACACTAAATTAAATTAGCATGAATAGGTTCTTGTATCTACAAGGTGTTGAGTCTGGTGGCATTGTCCGCCATGAGTCAGTACCATTAAAAAAAAAAAAAAGACTTAATTACCTTTTGCTAGCCATCTCAAGCTTCTTAATTACTGAGTAATGCACTGGAAATGCCAAAGTCTAAGTACTGGTTGTGCAGCAATAGAAATAAACAGTGTTGTTCTAAGTTCCCTCAGTGCTGTATTCTGGAGCTGGTGCCTGACACCGGACTGATAGCTGGCTACAATCAGACCCTGTAATAGAGGCTTTGACCTGACACATGCAGCTTTTAATAGGTTAAGCATGGGACAGGCAGTAATGCACAGCTGTGTGCGCTGTGCTGAACAAAGGCAAATGTATTTCCATGTGGTGGTGAACCTTATTTAACCTTCACTACAAGGAACAGATTGAGACACTATTACCTGGTGCAACATGGGTTTCATTTCGACATATTGAACTTATTTGGGGAAGTCTGAGAATGTTTGCTCCAGGAACTTTTCATTCTGTTCAGTTCTAACGTGACCGTATGCTGTGCCTTGCTTAGAAACATTTCTGGCAGTATTTGATATGACTGACCTTGTTTGTTTATGCTGACATGTATTTAACTTCAGTCATAACAGTTTGCACTATTTAGCAAAGTAGGGCAAATTTATAGTTTGGCCAGTTGGTGCTTTTAAAGGACCATTACTCTTATCAAGGTGACAGTGCAGTTAGCTTTAATTCTTTACTGTGAAGTGATTTTTAATGCGTGTTTAAGTTTTGCCCCGCTTACTAAACATTTCTAAATGTAGACCTGCACGTAGTAACGGACAGTATGAGGGTTGATCCTATATACTGGTTGTTGTATCAGTATGGGACATGTGAGATAAGTAAGGATTTAAAAAAAAAAAAAAAGAACCCAGAAAACGATGGATTATGCTGTTATACATATAAAAAAATTAACAGGTGTTGATTATTTTCCAATAACGGTATGTTCCGAAGTGTTCTACACCACAGCAATTTGCCAATGATTGCAATTTTTTTTTAATCATTAATGTTTTTTAAAATTTTTTTATATATTTGTTTTTAGGTGTTTTTGAAGGTGCAATACTCCATTTTTAAAAATTTCTTACAATTAACCTGGACGTATGTAGAACGTTATAAAAATAACAGTTAAAGCTACTGACTCGAGTCAGTACAAGTGTATTCTGTGGCTGAGGAAACCCATTTGGAAAACCGTGGGCCGTGCGTGTCCGTGTTTACGTGGAAATCTTGTCAGTCATTTTATGGACATGCCTCCAATGCCCCTTCAATCCATCCCCATCTCAGTGTGGAAGGAAAAATATGGCTGAAACTGGTAGGTGCCCAGTGCAGCCAGATAGTTATTTTGTGAGCAAAAGTCCATGCCGTGCTTTTGGGGGAAAATGGTGAGAAACTCTGTAGAATCAGAGTAAGCATGTCAAAGCTGGAGGCATTAAGTAGTGTAGCAGGAAACTTGAAATTAACGATGTTGCTCTTTGATAGCTTTGAAAACCCAATTTGAAGCTTAGAATTATTTGAATTGCCGGCTTTACGTAACAAATCAAGTACATAAGTTTGTATCACTTAGGGAGCCATGGAAAGCAATGCTTAGGATAAACCATCTTGCATGTATAATGTTTAACATCGATACATTTAATACTAAGACGAGTCCACATAAGCCTTCACGTGCAGGGATATTCTCTGTATATATTCAAAGGATTATACATGGAAAATAAGCTCAGATGTTTCTAATTAGAGGTTGTTCAGAAATGGGCATGTTTCAGTGTCATACCTGTACAAGAGGTGGTGAGCATGAAAACATCACATGCCTACAACTGAGAGGCCTATGATTAGAGTTGAGAATGGTGGAAATGGTTGGAAACTGTTTTGTAGAATGTTTTTTCTTCCCTTTTACTTTCTTCTCCCGTACTGTCTTGCATCACATCTTGTCTTGCCTCCAAACCACCTGTAATTGAGTATCATCTTTTTTTTTCTTCTGTTTAAAAAAAAAAATGTGGTCAAAGGGTGACATGATGTAATTTCATCTGCTTTTGTAGTTGGTGACTGTTGGATTACATTGCTGTCCAACCATGTTTTCAAAAGTTGGAAGGTCTCTCTACATGGGTGACATCATCTGATATGTGAGAGCTTCATGCTGCAGGCCTTACCCTCAAAACTACTGTAAACACTGGCACTTCATGTGATCGTTGCTTTATCCTGATTTGTTGTGTCTCCTGAACCTTGCCCTTGGTGCCACAGCATTGCCGTGCGGCCTCATGGGAAAGTGCAAGCTAGCTGAACAAAGGCTTCGTGGTCCGTATGGTGCCTCTGCTCCTGAGGCACTGTGCACTATGTCTTTCTGCTGTCTGGGAGAGAAAAGGGGGTGACTTTGAGCTGGGCTCGCTCCAGATTTAATCAAACAGCACTGGCTTCTTCAGGAAAGAAGGAACACTGCCATAATGAATTTGATGTAAACGCCTGAGATGTGGGTAAACAGAATCGTTTGTCAGACTCTTTCTATAGCCATCTCTGCAGGCCTGGCATGATGACAAGGAGCACTTCAGGCTGAGAATAGGAGCCGAGCTCAGATCTGTTCGTTTTGGAATAAAAATAGTCAAGACACCCTAATTTTTCTCTGGTCAGTTCAGAGGTATTAGTTTGAATCAGATTATTCTAATTTAATGGGATGCACTGATGATGAATAAAAAGCTTAGAAAAAGCAGGGTCTGTTGTGTTTTAGAGACGTGCAAGTTGTGGCGCTAAATTCATTTAAAAGGCTCCTGAGTGGAACCACAGAAAAGCATTTGTCCTATTATTGGAAGATCGTGAGTTTGATGTTAACCAGCTGTTGACCTCTGTGAGCTCATACTCATGGACAAGGGTGGATGGTGCGTTTCTCCTCGTGTGTTACTCTGTCCTGTGACGCAGCATGAGCAGCAATTTGAAAACGTGGTAGTTGGCTTCACGTGTCGCAGAGGAAGCACGTTTGCTCTAACCCTCCCCAGTTTGCAGTCGTGTGACCGGGGAGAGCTGGCTAAGTAGTTGGGAATTGGGAAGTGGTGGCAAAATTGGAAAGAAAATGGTGCTGGTGGGGGGAGGGGAATTAATTATCATTAGTAATAAAATCTATGAATCAACAGTAATCAAAGTTGCATCACTGAGAGAATTCATTAAACAGAATCCAAGTGGAAAGGCCTCGTAAATTATTATTATTATTTTTTGGCTTCGTCAGTTGTTACGTTCTTATCTTTAAGTTTCCTGTTCGTCAGGATTTTAAATTTACTAAGCTTTGCCATGAATATGGTGGGACACATTTTTAGTATTTCATAGCTTCACGATACACATGAGCACATTTATGTGGTGTTTTCAACAAGAATGAAAAGCTGGATATCTAGTAAGCCAGCCGTATTTATCCTAACCAAAATAGTAATATGTTGAGGGACCTTTTATTCCCGCACATATGATAGCTTGTCCTGCATGGTATATAATCTGTTTCTGGAATCCCCTTCACTGGTTTTTATATACTGTCTGTTTGTATAATAAAGGATTAGATTTCAAAGTGCACCATGCATGAGAAACTCTTTACAAATGTAATGAAGACATGATATGAAAGGTTATTTGATCATGTCTGAGTCTAGACAAAAGTAATAGGACTTTCATGGTAAATGTGACGTTTAACAAACCAGTGGATGTGGTGGAATTTGTTTATTTTTGGGGGGCTTGGGTTATTTGATTGTCAAAAATCACTATTGTGCTTGTCGATCTGACACCAGCCAGTGAGAGAGCAGCAAATATGACTTTTTTTTTTTTTTAAATTAAAATGACACCTTTACTGGTTACATACTTAAACAGAATATTGTTACTCTTAGCTGAGACAGATGTTTTGGCAAGAATAGGCGGTGCAAAAAAAAAAAAAAGTTATCTTCGTGGGCTGCCATTTGATCATCATAGGTCTGAATGTTTTTTTGTTTTGGTGTATCGGCGTATACAAACATTATCAAATGAATTCATTTTTATGTGATAAAAGTGACATTTTAGGTATATTGCTAAATATATTTGCTCAAAATAAATGTAATTCACACACACAGTTGAATTATTTTATCCCTTAAATGTTTTATTTTTAAAGAACACTGAAGTGCTAGTTCATTGAAGTACTCTCACTTCTCACGCTCTGTCATCTGCCCTGAGAATTTTGTTTTTATCTCTCCTGCAAGGTTAGGGTTAATGCAAGGTTAATGTTACTACTTGCTAAGAAACACAAAAACTACTAGGATAAACATTTATTTTTACTAGATTGCCATGATGGCACACGTTCATCACAATTGATCGGCCTGCACTGAGCATGATCGTTTCAAGCAGTCTGATGGTAGAACATTTTCGCAATTAAAATGTGTCGCCTGACACCTTGATGTAATATTTATGTAAATTTTGATCTGACTGCTGCATTGTCATGCAGTTGTAGTCATGTGTGTGGTGGAAGTATGAAGGAGGGCTGCAACAATATGATCATGAAAAGTACATGGCAACATATTTCATCGATTAGCTGGTCTGTTATGAAGCAAGTTCTGCCATACCCCATGTCATGTCACTTCATGCCACACGTAGCAAAGCTGTTTGAATCAATTCACTTATAAGTAGTTAATCTATTTTCTCAACTCTGAAGCGATGATCATTTCTGTACGATACACGATGTATATTAACGTATGCGGTGTGTCAAATCGCCATCCAGCTATCGGCTCACGGCAAAGATGCTGGGGGTCAATTGTAGTCAACACCCGAGCTCTGGAGGCAAGTCCACAAATTGCTGTGTGCGTGCGAGAGGAGTAATTTTCAATCAGTGTGAATTTGCTGTTTCAGTTGGTGCGATAGCCAGCAGATATTGGCCTTTTTGTTTTGAATTGAACTGTTTGGAATTTGACTTTTCTGGAATTGAACAAATGGTTTGAAAACCAGGTAAGACATTCTCCTAGCTAGCTATTAACATCATTGATCCACTGACCTATAGTTTCAACAAAGTATGAACTGGTAAAGAAATGTATGGAATTCAATACCTTGTTTAGTTTGGGTGTCTAATTGAAAAACAGTGGTCTATATAAGCCACTTGATATTCTCATGCCATGAGAGATTTATTCATTACAGTGATTCCAAACAATTATTCGCTACAGACATAATATGAAGTTCTAATAAGCTAGGTATATATTGCCTTGGTATATTGATGCTGTGTTGTGGAGTCATTAAGCTCAGTGTTTCCACTCCTCATAGGCACACAGAGCTGAAGCCGAGGTGAGTTTAAACAGCTTGACTGACACAAGTAGACAAGACTTGGCAGAAATCTTGATTCAGGGTTTACTCATGTCGGTTTATTTATTTATTTTTAAAGAAATTCAATTAAAGTCTCTTACCGGTTGCAATCAGCATTGATTTTCTGAGTCTTGTTGCAAAAGCTGGTTCCTGTGCTCCGTTACTACATTAAGGTCATTTTGCACACAGACTAACTGGAACCGGGTAATGGATATTTACATTACAATGGCAACTTTTATTAAATAAATCTTAGGGCTTTAAACATCAGGCTTCTACATTACATGATACAATTTAGAAGGCAACAGTTTGATATTTGACACTACCACTGAATCTGCTACAATATGATGTGATTCGCTTTAGAAGCCTCCGACTGATGTGACCAACTTCTCTCAGAATCTGGGATAGGCCTACTGCTAATTTGCAAATGATCATGACAAAGTGAATTATCATTTTAAAAGCACCAGAGTTACCAGCGAATCACTGTGCTAGCCTACTGAATTATTTACGCATCAGTTTAAAAAAAAAAATCAGAATACTCCGCAGTTGTCATTTTTTCTGTACTGATTGATTCGTGATTGTTGCTTCGATTAACTTCAGTCATTGCCTTTTAAAAACGGTGCATCAATCCAAATTTTTGGATCGTTACACCCCTTATAGATATCCAAATGAATGTGATTTTATATATTCGTATGCACTCATTCGATGCTCAGTTATTCATCCGAATAGTATTTCACTTCATTCCTGCATGTTTTCTTGTAAGTAGGCCTACATCAGTAATTACTAGGCTACACCCGTACACTGAGAAACCAATACTCTGAAAAGCCTCCAAAACGCTCCCTCTTAAAAACCTTGCTGCAGTTTCTGAAGTGTTCTCTCAAGGCTAAATCAAGACTTGGTTTGCACATCTGTGCGTTTCTCTGTCATCATCCCGCATAGGTGTGAAAGCGGAGAGCTGATGTCTCCTGAGGCTGTGAGGGGGTAAGCTCGGCTCTGCCACAGCCTCTTTGTGTGAAGCACAGGAGAACTGATAATGAGACATGATCTTGCCACCTCTGTGCACTCATTGTTTAGAAAAAAAAGAAGCAGGCGGAGAAATGTCCTGAAGTCGAAGGCCAAAGTTTTAATCACAGAGATTTAATGTCTTTCTCTAGTTTTAATGTTCTTCTTGAATGAGTGCTTAATAATAATATGAACATGTTCTAAGCTCTAGGTTAAGGTGTGCTGGCATCAGAGATACACACTTATTGTGCTTTCTGCTTTAGTATGTTTACTCTTCTGTAACGCTTGCCAGCCAGAGAGTCATTTGCATAGATCAGTTAATGTGCTCCTTAAAATTTTGTTTCTTAGTTGGTTTGTATAGAAATAGCAGCGGTACAGCAGCTTTATTCACTGTTCTGATCGATGGGGTGCAGAAGAATGATCGGAGTTTAATAGTCAATTAATTTTGATCACCATTTAATTATTTTATTATATTTAATTATATTAACTTATTTGATTTTTTATTTTTTTTTGAGTGGACACAGGTGTCCAGGAGTATATTATTTTTGCACTACGCTTTCCAATTGCATGAAATTGTTTTGCACGGTCTTTCGCATTGATGTTTATTGGTAAATGTGAGCTTTTAGATGTACTCGTGTGTGTGTGTGTGTGTGTGTGTGTGTGTGTGTGTGCATGAATCGAAGAAGGCTTAGACTCTGTGAGCGTTGTGATGTCACATGATGCGTCATGGCCCAAATCTGCGTAAAATCTATGGCAATTTTGAATAATTGCAAGCTGCTGGAGTATTGTGGCGTTTACTTAATTTTGTGTTTCTGCGATCGTGAAATCCTGACGGAACTGACTAAAGGTTGAATGTCAGAATGTAGCGTTATTTTGATTTAAAATAAGTGATCAGGGTAAGGCTTGAAAGGCGTATGTGGAAACTATTTTGCCTTACCTTAATGCCAATAATATATAATATACAGTATAATATGGCTTATGGCTGTACACAGACAGAACAGTCTCCATTTATACAGTGATTATTATTATTTTTTGTCATAATTGAATGATTAGTTGTAGTATCGGTTTGTATTGGCTTGTTTTCTTTATTATTATTTATTATTCTTTATGTACATATCACAAAATATTCTCAGTGATATTCTTCGTCCCCTGACCTAGTGAACTAGCACGAGGATATGTTTTTGGTGGAGACTCCAAAATGATATAATCGACAGTATGTTCCATTTATAAAAGTTCAGAAGCTAATCCATTCAATTGCCTTTTGAAATATAGCCGTATACTGTATATCTCCACTTAACAAGTGTCATTTTGCTATGTAAAACACAATATCGGTCGCTGGCGTCTCTGCTATTCTGTTACATGCGGAGTTTAAAAGAAAATGTTCGCAAAATTGACACAGTGATGCACATTTTATTTAATTTGAATTTAAAATTGCATATTTCCTATTTAAATACCAATTTAATCAGATGAAAAATAGTTTATTTTGAACATTTGAATAAAAACTATGCTAAATATTTTGCTCTCTTGCTGTTTGCTTACTTGAAGTATTTAAATATACTAATTAATCTGTATGCTGTTACCAAGTGTATTTGGCAGATATCCGTATTATCTGTGCAGTTGAGTATAATTACTGTTATTGTTCTAAGAATGTTGCACATTTTGCATAGCCATGGATGATTTATTTCCAGTTAGTGGCACGATTATAACGATTAGTTTCTTTTGAAAAAGTGTTTAGTTCTTGGTTAAACGACAGTGGCGTGTTCATCATGTTGTCCCCTTTCCTCTCCTGTACAGGGTCTACCTACAGTGTCCTGTCCACAATGCCGTCGGATTCAGAGAGCAGTTCGTCCCTCAGCAGTGTTGGTATGTTGGAGGCCTATCAGCTGGCATTTTCACCATTTGCAAATTCGCACAGCCTTGCACCATGTCTGTGTGTGTCTGCATGTGTGTAAATGTTTGTGTCTCAGGCAGGTTTACCAGCTCCAAATCCCCATTTTATTCTCGCCAAAGCGAGGAAGTGCTAATGAGTGTTGTGGTGATTGGGCTGTAGTATGCTAGGAAGCAGAGCACAGTTTACCTGGTTCAGTGCCAGAGGAAGAAAATCTGCAAACTCATTGCTGCTCTGTGGTTGTCTTCTGTCTAAATGAGTCAGCACAGCCCTTTTTTCCAAGGCCTGAAAGGTTTGCCAGAGAAATATGCAGTGGTCTCTGCTTGCATGGGATGTCTGAGAAGCCGAGTGATGAGGCAAAAGAAGAAAAACAAAACCCTCCTGTGTGATTCTTTCAGGCTTTGACGACAGGTTGTTCTTTGCTTCTTTCAGAAAGCCAAAGCCTTTTCAGTGCTCCTGAAAAGAAGACACACCTAAGTTTAAGCAGGAAGCAAATGTGGTCAATCCTGTCAGATAAATCTTCTATAGGACATTCAGCAAAATCAAAAACAAATTCAGTTCAGAGCAGATAGCAGTTTAAAGGCTTCCAGGAAAGAGGCTGAAATTGGCCTTATCAAATGATGTGCTTTGTCCTCTGCCTTTATTGTACGCATAGATTAAAGTCACGAATCTGAAATACTTCTCGAAATATTTGCAGCCGATTGTCATTGCACAGACTAGATGATTGAAGAAGAATGTGACTTTTTAAGGTCATGATTTACATAGTATACAGAATGTCTGCTCTTGTACCTATTTTCCTGAAAGTTGAAAACCTAATCAGCCCTTTAGAAGTGAATTCGAATTAAGTTGGTTTGTTGCTAATTAAGACTTTCATGCATTATTGAATTGTTCATAATTTTATTTTCCAGTATGAGTCATAGTTATGCAGTGTTCGATCACTTAGTTTAACAAGCATGTATTATTTCTTACTATTTTTAGAACTGTTATTAAAACTGCCCCTTGTTGTGCCACTTGTTTAAGAATGTTAGCAGTAGGTTATGACCGTCAGAGTTCACCTCACTAATTATGAAGCCCTTCCCAAACTGAAAAAGTCACAGAATGTGCTATATTGGGGTTCCCTGGGACCTGTTTTTGCAGCACTTTGTTGTGTGAGATTTGGGTATGTACCCTAGCGTTATTGCTTGATGAAAGTGCCTTTTCACCGGTGACGTGCTCAATGTTGCAGGTTCCAAAGCCTCCTCACCGCCGCCTGCGCTCAAGGACAACCGTCCGGCCAGTGAGAATGGCGAAGCCATCCTGTTCCAGCTGAGACAGGTGACCAGGGAACGAGATGAACTTCGCAAGCGGCTCGCCCTTGCCTCACCCGGCACTACCTTCGACGACTGCAGGTGCCTTTCACTCTCCTGATCAGGATCTAAACTGTCTAACCCTTTGATCACACTAACATGTGAAAGTCACTTACAGCACATGTAGTTTGTCTCCTGTGGGCATGTAGTGAACACCCTTTATGTTCCTGCTGGCTGGGTGTCCAGGAGAAACCGTAGCCACATTGTGTTTGTTTGAAATGAATTTACATTTGATTTACATGTTATGTGCTAGGCTTTGTACAAGCTTTGTTTGCAGATTAACACAGCAAGTTTAACTGTACTAGCTATGTAAACTCACCAGAAGCAATGACCTCCGCTGCTTCCTTACAAGCTTTATATTTTTTCGTCTGTACACGTTTTGTGACATGGTAGCATGAAACCACAGTTACTTTTTATCCATTTCATGTCTGAGAGTAAATTGGAGGTAAAGTTGTGAGTGGGAAAGTAAAGCGATGTTGAAACATGCACATTGTGGGATTAGTCTGAGGAATCGCTTGAACCAGTCATTTGGAAATGTTTCTGTACTGTGTCATGCCTAATTTGCATAGAATTGAGAATCTGTATTGAAATGCTGTGCTTGTGCTTTGTCACTTGCTGCTGTCAAAAAATTACTGCTTTATTTGGCAAGGATGTGACACGGTATTTAATTAATGCATAAATAAGATAAAAATGTATTTATGTTCACACTGATATAATACCACCAAATTTGTTTCTCCTAGTCTACTGGAACATTTTCTCTCCGTGATGCCATGCCTTAAAATGCTGCAAATGTCTGTCCTTTATCTGTATCAACAGTGAAGCACCCTTGCAGACGGAGTAAGACAGCACTGATGTATTTCTCTTGTCTCCAAAAGGCCAAATTCCAAAGCCAGTCACGACTATGAGCGGCTCAAGACCCAGTGCATGAAGGCCATGGCAGATCTACAGTCTCTGCAGAACCAGCATACCAAGACTCTTAAGAGGTGCGAGGAGGCAGTGAAGGAAGCCGACTTCTACCAGTGAGTATTTTCTGTTGCTAGCTGTAGGACGCAGCTTTTTATGTAGTCGTGTGGGGTTTTCCTGCAAAGTGGGAGGCAGGTAGGGACGCTGCTACTGCTAACATCCATCCACATGTTTTTAACAGCGCATTTAATTAGTAAGTGGTATTATGGCTTTGTTGCATGCCCGAAACACCAGATGTATCCTATTAATGCACTGAATTGCTTTTGGGTGTCCTTTCAAATTGTCTGGTAGCTTCAGTTAAAGGGTTAGTTTGTGACTAATCTTTCGGTATTAATCTGCACTACTGCAGACATCCAAACATGCACAGATGTGCCAGCTACAGTAATTCTGGGTTTTATGTAGTCATGTAGGGGCATGTGGCTGCTTGCTGACATCTCTAGTTGATTGGAATGTGTATATTCTGATGGAAATGAGAAAAAATGTAGGATTATCACATTTTATTTATTGCTTCTTATGAAGGCAATGCCAGTGTTTAGTAATGATGCACTTTCAATTTTTGGTTGAACGAGTACAACATAAAATTTTTTTTATTTTATACATTATGGTTATAAATCATTTAGATTTAATTAAATTTGTTAAGTTACCAATTCCTTTGCATTGTTTTCCAGTGACTGTTGCCAGATTGGGCTATGGTTAATCACCTTTAGCCACTAAAATAAAATAAAATAAATAAATAAAATTTTAATAAACCAAAAGGAGAATTTATAAATGCATATACTGGTGCACCTGGGACCCTTGTCTCATTTAAAATGCAGATTTGAATTTCAAGTGTGAACACACTAGGTCAACCTAATTAAGTGCCTGTTGTGCTCCTGCACAGTTTGCAATAGGATTCATAACAGATGGACTGAATTGTGTTTCAGCATGCTGCACAGCCGTCTCCTGAGTGATCAGTCTCAGCTAAAAGAGGAGATGGAGGTGATGAGAAGAGATAATGCTCAGCTAGTAAGAGAGCACAACCATCTGAAACAGAGCTGTGAGGAGCTCAAGAGACTGCACTCAGAGGACCAGAAAGAGGTGGCTGATATGAGGCTCCAGCAACAACAGGTAACTCGTAACAGATATCCAGCACATATCCCGCTCTGCATGGTCTACTCCAGGGAACCAGCTGGCACAGTGGATGGCAGAGTTTATGCTGGGAAGAGGTTTGCTCTTGTTGAATGCTGGTTGCTAAACTGACAATGCTGATTACTGTTGTGTAAGATAAAAAGACTGAAAGTTGATTTGTAAGGGCATCACCCTAATATATTTTAGACAACATAAAACAAGATTATTTGAAAGGTTTTGCTAAGAAGTACATGTAGGGGACAATCAGGAATATTTCCCTCCAGAATTATTTCGCATAATTTTTGCATACAAATTTAGTAATATTGGCAGTTGTAAAGAATGTGGTGTGTCCTATTTAACGATTTCTAATGTAAACTTTTAAGATGGCGCGATACCACTTTTTCTTCTCTGATGCAAATAGTGACACTGAAACATTGAGTAGCTGATGCTAATACCCATCCTACCTACCTATATCTCTCTCTCTCTCTCTCTCTCTGTCTCTCTGTCTCTCTATCTATCTATAAGAATGTGTGTGTGTGTGTGTGTGTGTGTGTGTGTGTGTGTGTGTGTGTGTGTGTGTGTGTGTGTGTGTGTGTGT
>JAOUWY010000062.1:16384931-16412724 GCA_025728095.1 Prietella phreatophila | reverse complement strand
CTAATAAAACTGCTAGTATAATCTGGCTTATGTAATCATGATCTTATAGTATTGAAATTGAGAATATTGGGCATGATTTTGTCTTTTCACAACAGATGCATAATTGAACGCATAAGTAATGGTTTTAATTCTGTGCTGTGCTGTGTTGTGTTGCATAACCTGATTGTACGGGAAACTGTTTTATCTTGTCTCTTCACTTAAATGGGTCAGGTCTAATTTTAACAGCTCTAGTTTTACACTAGCACAGAAAATGTTCCTGAAACCTAGAATCCCTGTGTGTTTACTTTCCCTGTTTCAGGTTTTAAACGTCAAACTGGCACAAACCGTGCCTTTACCACAGAAATCCAAACACAGAGAACTTTCTGTTTTGTTGAAAGAGTTTACTGTCATCGTTTTAACAGCTCACCTCAAATTCGAACTTCGAGCTGCCGAAGTTGGTCCTCTGTTTCTGCCAGAAGTTGTCGGGTTTGATGATGAGCGCGACGTGGATGCAGGAGGGGAAAGACTCCTGCAGGATCTTCAGCAGAGGCTTGATGGAGTCCCATTTGGAGCCCCGCATGTCCACAATAACGGTGAAGCCATGCCTGCTGACCTCCTCGCTACGGAGAAATGACACTTGATGAAAACAACATCTGGATTAGCGTGCTGAGGAGTACTACCAAACTGTAATACTCATTGTTACAGCAGAGGACCTGCCACAGCTGCACTTGACGCACAGAGTGAGTCTTAGATTAAACTGAACAGAGCACATGTGCGCCACTGAATCATACTGACCACCCAAGGGGAGGGAGAGGAAAGAGAGAGAGAGAGAGAGAGAGAGAGAAATAGAGAGAGATGTACAGACAAATATACAAAAAAACACACACAGAGAATGACAGAAAGACTAAAAGACAGAAGCACAAAGAGAAATACAAAGAAAGAAGATAGACAAAGCATTAGACAAGAAGAAAGAAATAGAGATGGGTAGCAAGACAGAGAGAGACAGATAGAGACAGACAAGACCATGACTGAGAAAGATAGAGAGAGACAGACAGACAGAAAAAGAGATAGAGATAAAGAGAAGGGGAGAGAAGCAGGTGAGGGAGGAAATGGGAAAGAAATCAAGTGAAAGGGTAAGAGGAAGAGGAAAAGAGAAAGAAGAAACGGAGAGGGGGAAGAGTTCAGATAGGAGGATGAATGAATGAACAAGTCATTGAAAGAGATGGAGGAAGAGAGAAGTAAAATAGCTGAAAATAACGGATAATTTTTTTCAAACGCGCCTTAATTATTAAGCACTCAGATTCAGACCCCTTTCTGGACGGACGGAAGCTGACATATCCGGTGCTCTACAAAGAAAACAACGGAAATGGACACGGAGGTGAACCCTGACCTGGGGATGCCTGCGAGGTAGGCAATGAGGCGTCGCAGATCCTCCTGTCTTATTCTGTCGTGGTTGGTCCTGGCTGGGAAAGTGAGAACCGGGCCTCCTCGTCTGTCTCGACCTCCTGCAATGAAGACCAACCCCGCGACACATCACACACTGCCCACCGTTCTGAGTCAGACACTTCACGTAAATGGATTAATAAAAGTGTGCAATCACTGATATGGTGAAGTGACTAAGTTTATTTGGAAGGAGCCTCCAGTGTCTTCGTTCATTTTGTCTTATAACCTAACTAAAAAGAGCAAAAAAAGAGAGGTTGGTGTAGGAACGACTGTTTATAGGTGCTATAACTTAATAAAAAATAGTAGCAAAGAGATGTATATAGTTAAGCTTTTATTTACTATATTTAAGCTTTTTATTTGCTAAACTTGAATCAAATGCAAAAGCCTTTTTCTTACGACTTTTTAGGTATGCAAAAGATCATTGTCTTGCTGAAGTACCCACTTGCAACCAAGTTTTAACTTTCTGGCTGATGTCTTAAGCTTTTGCTTCAGTATGTTCTAGATAATCCTCTGTTTTCTGAAGTCCCTTTTAAAGCAAAACAGCCCCATAACATTAGGCAAAAACCTCCATGTTTCACAGTTGGGATGGTGTTCTTCAGATTTAAAGCGTTAACCTTTGTCGTCTATACAAAGCGCTGATCATTACGCCCAAAGACTTCAATTCTGGGTTTATCTGACCAGAGAAGACTCCTCTGAAAGGCTTGTGATCACCTGCAGATCTCAGTCTGGCTTTTTAAGCCAATCTTGCAGTAGCAGCTCTTTCCTTGTGTGATAGTCTTTAACGTTATGGCATTGCAGGACTATTTTACTGGTGGACGTACATACCGTGGTGTATGATGCCTACAAGTCCTTCACCAGTTCCTTTGCTGTTATCTTGGGGTTTAGTACTTTCAAATGGTAAAACACAGCCAGACTAGGAGGTGCATTTCCAGTAAACCCTGATTATGAGAATTGGCGAATCAAAAGCTTCCAGATTGTTTAAAGACACATGGTCAACTTGGTGTATGCAAACTTCAGACACAGTCGAATTCTGAAACTGTGAATTCAAGCCGAAATGAGCCTGTGTCTAATGGACTGATAAACTAGATGCCCTATTTGACTTGGCAAAGTAAAAGTATAAATGGCGAAAAGGAAAAATAACATTCTGTTCTTTAATTAATGAAAACAATGTCAGTTTTTTGTCCAATCTTTTCAAACATGCGTACTGTACATGAGCTCACACAAGCCCACAATTGTCTAGTGTCACTGTGATTGACAGGGGAGAGGGGGAGAGAGCATGCCATCCCTCCCACGCAGACACCTCAGACTGCTGTGGCGTCGTCGGAATTCAAACTCGCATTGCAAACCCACTTGTGAGATGTGTGATGTGTGTTGACTCGCCTGATAGAAATGCCACTTTCTCTTTCAGAATAGGCAGCACCTCGATGGCCTTCATCTCCTCATTTCTGTTGAACCCTATAAAGGTTGAAGAGAGTCGTTAGCCCACAATACACATCGCACCACACTGCATTTTTCACAATCGCACCATTTCATATGCTCTTTATTAAGAGAAACCTATAATACTAGAAGAAGTGAATTCATTAATATTATATTAATACTGTGGTAATGCTGTGCTTTGGATGAAGTACTGAAGTACTCTGTGCTCTCCCGCCTCCTCACCAGATGGCATGATATTAATACCTGCAGAAGAATCTGAAGGGTTGTGTCCACCTGTTTATATGCAAATGTGCAGTAGAGAACCAGCATTCTACCACGTGTCTCTTTATAAGTCAAGACACCCACGACGCTATGTGAACATCATTATCGCTTATCATTACCCGCCAATCAGGATCCTAAAACAGTCTCTTTTGCGAAGTGATATTCAAACTAGTCGAAAGAGAGAAGAAAGCTAACCGCTCCCGGTCGTGCATTATTGATGTTTCTGGATGTGGACAGCGTGTTTTTTAGTGCATGCAGGTCCAGCCTCGCTGCTATCGATCCCATTAGCTCAGCTCAGCGAGTCAGCAGTAGTCAGGCATCACTGCCCATTATAATGCATTATGTCACTGCGTTTAACCACCATGCACCGCATGACTTTGGTGAAATGATCACTCACTGCAGAGAGGTTATTCAAAAATGAGAGGATAGGTGTATAATGGATATGTAATGGATGTAACTTTTTGGTTGCATCTCATGAGCTGCTGTTATGTTGCTTACCTTGATGGAACCAACAACAAATATTTCTTTGCCTTCCCATTCAATATCGTGACTAGTTGTCAATTATTATGATGTTCTGTAATTGTTTTGTGCCTAATCATTTAAACATTTTGATTCGGTCCTACACAGTCAACTAAAAACAACAGGTGTCCTCTGATGTCCTCTTGGCTGGATAGAAGAGAACTCGTACTCGAAGACTGACGTGATACGCAAACAAACCACAGCTGAGATACACATCGGCTAAGAAGTCGGATACAAACTGTCATCAGCTGCCTTCTTTACAAACCACAATTGGTCTACCGAGGCGCTGCTGTGCTTCCAGGCCATTTCTGGGTCAACATATTTTTGCCTTTTCATATACCACAGTAAGCTAACAAGATGCCAAAGACTCTTCCTTTTGAAGGAATGCCAATAAACAATGATAAAAAATTGCTGTACTCAACCAAGCACCATACATAAATGTCAATCCAATGCGCAATGATGAATAACATGTCTCATTTCAATGTACAGCTATAAACAATGATGCTGAAGCGAACAAATGGAATAGCTTAGGGAATATTGGTGATATAAATCGTTGGTGTGAGCTGTAATATCTCAGTCACATAGCACAGAGCAGGAATCAGCAAGATAATACACAGGAGGGTCCTGGGTATTCGATTTTTAATGGTCAGGCACTTATAAAACAAGTCGGCACACCTATAAAATGAATAAGCATATAATCCTTTGTGACGCTGAATAGCATTACAACAGATATAAGCAACGTGGTCTCTACTCATGCTAAAAATTATGTTTAAAAACAAACAGTTGTACCTGCCTTTAGCACATAAAATACTATACTTACATTTACATTACATTTACATATACTGTATATCCAAGGGTATTTTTTGATGACATGAATGCTTTTGAATCAATGTTTCCAAATAGGTTTTCAAAGCTTGATTCTCTAAACATTTCTAAATGTTCCTACAATGTTGCTGCAGCATTCTTGTTGAAACTTAAATGATATCGAGACTAAGTACTTCATGGACTAACATTCAGTCACTCACATGACGAGCCTGCATGCTTGCAACTTGCCTCAATCGATATCAGTATATAAGATAGCCAAATTGAATGAGGCATAAGAACATCCTTTACACTGCTAACAGCATTATGACAGATATTAATAGATAGCGCTAACCAGCCCTTTATACTAAAAAACGATTTTACCTCAGATTAACCTTTAGCACATAAGATAAAACAGTGTACCCATGTATATGTTAGGACAAATATGAATGACACAAATGTCTTCAAATAATTGTTTCAAAACATTTCTCAATATTCCTTCAATGTTCATGCAGCATTCTGAAGTGCGAACATGGCTAATAACAAATGGAAGCAAGCAAGCACCAATCATTACTACCATGAACATTCAAGCACTCACAAGAGGAGCTTACTGTACATGCTTGAACCTTGTCTATTTCAATCGATATCAGTAAATAATAAGATAGCGAAACTGAATAAACGCAGTAATGCTTTGCAATGCTAACAGCATTAAACAAACTGCAATAGCTCTAACTAGCTAAACATGTGCTAAAATGATTTTATGTCAGATTTAGCCTTCTGCATGTAAAGTATTTATCTGCATATAAAGTGTTTATCTGTGAATAAAATTAAACACTTAATTAACAATTTAAGGAATTCCAGCTAACGAATTCAGATTATCAGTATATTTTATTTAACGTTCAGGGAACTTTTGATAAGTTTTCTGGTTGTTCTGTATGTAGCATTTAGGTAACGTTTCTAAATGTCCCTACACATTTCTTCTTAAGACAAATAGCTTTCAATGAGCGTTCTGTCTTTCACTATTATTAATAAGCAGATGCAAGCACCAAGGATTAATCTGCAAGTCACACTTTGAAGTACAACATATTTAACCTAGTTGCTAAGTGTGTTAATTATTCTGCTAACTCTCCCAACTGTGCTAATTCTTCTGTTTGTCAACTGCAAAGAGTTTTACAAACAAAGTAAAGACGATTCAAAATACTTTATCCCCACTCAAGTAATCAGCCCACAAATCTGGCCACTATTATTCACACTTCATTTGCAGCTCATGAATAATAAGAGGATAACTCTCTGCAGGACACTAGGCTCAATTTTCAGCGCTAAGTACTCTGAGTACTGAGGGTCACTGTGTGAAGTGAGGCATTCAAACCGTAGTCATTAAAGATGTGCTTGTTTTACAAATGGGATATTTGTGCACAGTCTTGAAGTCAAGGAAACTTTTTTTTTTGTTTTGGGGGGCCACAACACTTCGCACCTCACCCCGCACTAAAATCTTTCAAGTCACCGCTGTGAAAAAAGACAGACAAGACCAAGTGGCAGGGATTCTTCATGGGCAGCTAATCAGTTGCCCTATACAAGATCCTAAACCTGAAAATGTTATAGGCTAAAATGACTGAAAAATCGATGTTGACATTCAACCCTCTTACCCTGTAAGACCGAAAAACCGGCATGCCATCTTTGATCTATTCCCGTAGGGACGATATACCATCTTGGTCGTCTATGCCAAATCCCCGTAAGGACGATATAACGGCTTTACTGTGTAAACGTTATCCCCGTAAGGCCGCTTTACAGGCATTACTCTGCTATGATTCCTTACTTATTTAATTATAATTTTTTGACTTGGAAGGTTGATGACGTCACGACGTGATTACGTTAATACGCTGTCATTACGATGAAGCTGATCCAAGCGTAAATATTGGTGTAATAGTAGACGTTAACTAAAAATGCCAAAGCAAAAAGCTAATCGTGTTCCACAGTGAACACAGGTACAAAAACATACACAGTTACACGGGCGAGAGAGACGATTCTAGATAGTGACTACAGTGAAAGTTCAGGCGATGTTCAAACTGAAACTAATAGTGATTCAAACTCTCCTGATTCAGACCCTGATCCGTCTTCATCTGAGTCATAATCTGACAATTTCTGTCCATCCATCCATCCATCCATCCATCTTTTTCTGTGAATTAATGAAAACACTACCTGCTGGGCTGATTATCACCAGAAAGTTGACTTTTGTTACTAAAATGCATTTATTCAAAGGCATTGACCACACTGATGCTCGTATGGTACTTCTAAATGAGTAGAAGGATTTTAGCGAGCATTTTTAGTCTTTTCTCTAGTTAAGAATTGTGCTCTAAGTGGAGTAAAAACACTGAACTGCTTCAGTTTCAAAGTAATATTACACAAATACATTATTATAAGTTGTTTCAAGGCCTAAAAATGTTACAATTAAAATGTTGATTTTGGGGCCAATTTTGGCCCGGGAACTCAGGGTTGGCGTGCAGTTTCTATTGGGAATATAGGGTTGTGGGACATAATACTGTGGGAACTAAGGGGTCAGAGTGTTAAGTAAAATTTTAAACAGTTTACAAAGTATGATTTGTTTAATATGGATTAGTGGGGGTAAAAAAGGTTAGATCCCAGAGCTTCCTCCATCAATGTTTTCTAAACTGGTCAGAAAGTCCTTAATCTAAATGGAATGTCCTTTGATTCAAATATTTCGATTAAAACTCCTACCATGTAAGAAAGTAATATGCTTCCAAACTGCTAAGAGCCTCCATTGGAAATCAGGCTATCGCAGTTAACTACAGATCATTCTCTGTGGTTCGTCTTGAGCTAATGTCTTCATTTTGCACTCAGCACGCCTCAGCAAATGAGGCGAGACTGGTGTTTACAGCCAAGACACCAGGGGAAGCACTCTGCACTTCTTAAAATAACAAGTCTGCCTTTTTGATTACGGAATGACCAGAAATGGTTTACGTAGCTTTTACTACCACGTGAACACAAGCAGAAGAAATCAATATGTTAAAGCTAGATCAACAACTATAATTCACCCAACAAACCAAGGTCATTTATCCCATATTCGTTTCAGAATACACTAAAATACAAGATGCAAAGGCGAGAAAGCAACTGTTTTTCAGGCATATGTCTTGTACTACTTAATAACTTAATAACAAGCTTCCTCATCACTTTTTTTTTAAACCATCCAAACAGACCACATTCCAACCCCCACTTAATTTCTATTTCCTCACAAATGTTAACAGCTAAATTGTAGATGTTGGCACTTTTGCTGGCTTTTTAAAGCATCACAATTTACCCCTTACCCTTAAATGTAGTCCGTCAGTCATGATGTTTGGTTCCAGACAACTGCTTCAATAGTTTCATAATCTCACCCAAACTCCAAAATCATTTCCTCAAACATAGACTTGCTTTAGACAATGTTATTAATCTACGTAACGACATGATTCAAGAATAAACAATACTGAGCATCCGTATTTACGAATATGGCTTAAAGTGAAAAGGTCCTGCGGAACTTTTTGTATCATCTGATACAATTTCATCTTAAAATTTTAAACAGTAATTGTTAACTATGGATGACTGACAAATTAATTGGGGGGGACCCCAGTAGCTCTGTTATGCTATGAGGGGCATTGATCACATTTTCTGGCATGATTTGACTCTACTTTTCCAGTGAAGCATCTGAAAATCAATACCGCAGTTCTTCTGACTATCCTATGATGAAACCTCTATTCAAGGATGGCTCCTCCCCCAGCAACGGTGCTCAAGGAACCCTAAACGGTTTGTTATGGATGAAAATGATGGGAATCATATGCTATGGCCTTCAAGGTTGCCAGATCTAAACCCATTTGAACACCAGATCTTGGACTGGCATGCAAGACAGCTCTTTCCACCATCATCATCAAAGCATCAACTGAGGGAATATCTTTTGGAAGAATGGTGTTCCTCCCCCCAGAACTATTCGTATGACTTTTAGAATCTATGCCAAGCCGTTCTGGTGGCTTCAATACACTACTGTATGTTGGTTTTTCATTAAATCTCTCACTTATTTCTGAAATCTAACTGGTGGTGTAATTTTGTGTTACATTAGGAGGTCTTTTTCTACAGCTCTGTATAGCTTGGCATGACACTCCGGAAATGTGGGTGTCTGGCTTTGTGCTCTTCTCCCTCTTGGACCACCGGTATAATCTAATTGAGATGGAAACTGTGGCTCTCTATACGTGTGTGTATTGGCCACTGCTTGGCTCCATTTCCTTTTTTTTGACACTGGTCTAAATATAGCAAAGCCTCAGAGGTAATGATGTGCCAATTTCGCAGCCTCGGGGACTCTGGATAAGCAGGCCAAGCCTTGGCCGGGTCTCTGATCCCACTGCTCATCTCATTCTGCCAGTACACATCAGTCTACAGCTATCACCATGGGTGGAATTGGGTAGCAAGCATACCGAGGACAATTTTGGTGGTTCATTCTTAGTTGCTAAAGGTTACTACAGCTTTTCCTAAATTAGTACATTTAAAACATGAAGGAATGAAGAAATTGACAGTTGTATATTATACAAAATCTACCACAGTAACCCACTGAAAGCAGTCCAAAGCTCAAAGTCTAACCCTCTGAAATCTGTAATGAAAGCAAAATCACCATTCCACAGAAATACTGTCCACTACAAAATATCTGAAACAAAACAGGAAATCACAAAGAGCAGGAATGGAATCGTGATATTACAATATTTAACGTCCATTCCTAATGTTGCTCATTGCTGTGTTGAAAAATGCACTGGAATTGATGTTATTTGGGGGTCCAAGCACCAAAGTCGAATCAGTCATAATGTGTTCTATCGGTGGAAAGCTCAGTGGCTCTGATAAATAGACCAACTATTACTGGACAAATATAAAATAATATGATGCATTGCGCTGCTGCCACATGACTGGCTGATTTGATGATCACATGACTGAGCAGGGGTACAGTCCTTCCTAACGTGGTCAGTAAGTGTATATATACTGGGTGGGTAAAGGATTCCAGGGTGATTCATCAAGGGGGAAAAAAAAACCTCACACACACACACACACACACACACACACACAAATACACTCATATAAACACACACACACACACACACACACACACACACACACACAAATACACTCATATAAAAACACACACAAATACACTCATATAAACACACACTCATATAAACACACACACATATCTACTTAACTAACTTTAGATAACATTAGCAATAATTGCTTGCTGAGTTAAACTACCTAGTTGTCTCATAACATAGCAAGCTACCTAATATACAGTGCTGGGAAGAAGTATTTGCCCCCATCCTGATGTCTTCTGTTTTTGTGCATATCTCATACTAAATAGTTTTAGATCTTCACACAAAATACAACATAAAACAAAGGCAACCTGAGTATACACAAAATACAGTTTTTAATTTTTTTTATTGAAGCAAAAAAAAAAGTTATACAATCACCCAAGTGAAAAACGCATTGCCCCAATGAACTTAAAATCCGGTTGTGACACTTTTTGCAGCAATAACTGCAACCAAAAACTTCTGATAAGTGGAGATCAGTCTTTCACAGCACTGTGGTGGAATTTTGGCCCACTCTTCTTTGTAGAACTGCTTTAGTTAAAAGCAACACAGGTTTTTGACCATGAAGTGCCCATTTAAGGTCCTGCCACAGCATCTCAACTGACCACTCCAAAATGTTAATTTACTTTTTTTTTTTTTTGAGTCATTTAGAGGTTCGACTTACTCCTATGCTTTGGATCATTGTCTTACTGCATAATCCAGCTGCGCCTGAGCAAAGAAGACCGGATATTATCCTTTAGGATTTTCTGGTAGAAAGCAGAATTAATCTTTCCATCAATTATGGCAAGCTGCCCAGATCCTGAAGCAGTAATACATCCCCACACTGTCAAACTCTCTCCACCATGCTTGACCGTAGATATGATGTTCTTTTTGTGGAATTCTAAGTTTGGTTTACGTCAGATGTAAAAAAGTTCCACTTTCGACTCATCAGTCCACAGAACATTCTCCCAAAAGGTTTTAGGATCATCGAGGTGTGTTTTGCCAAAATTCAGACGAGCGTTAATGGTCTTCTGGGTTAGCAGTGGTTTTCACCTCACCACACATATATGGATGCTATTTTTTCCCAGCATCATTCTGATAGTGGAGTCATGAACAGTGACCTTTATTGATGCAAGAGAGGCCTGTAGGTCCTTTTATGTTGTCCTTGGCTCTTTTGTGACTTGCTAGATGAGTCGTTGCTGTGCTCTTGGAGGAATTGTGTAAGGTCAGCCACTTCTGGGAACGTTCACTACTGGGCCAAGTTTTTCCATTTGGAGATTGTGGTTCTTTGGAGTCCCTGAGGCTCTGAAATAGCTTTGTAACCCTTCCCAGTGTGGTGTATTTCAATCACCTACTTCATCATTTCTGGATTTTCTTTCAATTTTGGCATAGTGCGTTACTGGGTAAGAACTTTTAACCAATTTCATGCTGTTGAAAAAGTTCTATTTAAGTGTTGATTTGATTGAACAGGGTTTGCAGTAATCAGGCTTGCTTGTGTCTAGTCCAGCTGAACCCCATTATGAATGCAGTTAAATTGATCTGGGGTATTAGTAACTACAGGGGCAAATACATTTTCACACAGGCCCGTTT
The DNA here is from genome assembly GCA_025728095.1 of Prietella phreatophila. Lineage (NCBI taxonomy): Eukaryota > Metazoa > Chordata > Actinopteri > Siluriformes > Ictaluridae > Prietella > Prietella phreatophila. The sequence continues at coordinate 16,401,604 of JAOUWY010000062.1, read as the reverse complement.
GGTATTGGATAACTTTTTTGCTTCAATTAATAAACATTTACATTTAAAAACTGTATTTTGTGTTTACTCAGGTTGCCCTTGTTTTATCTTAGATTTTGTTTTAATTTCTAAAACTATGAGTTATACACAAAAACAGAAGAAATCAGTATGAGGCAAATCTAGCACTGGAAGTTGTCATGACTTTGATTATAAACCCTTATACTGTAGTCCCCTACAATATTAAGTCATGTCCTCACTGGCCTATGAGTTAGACAACTTTTATTGGTGAGATAAATAATAGAGCACGACACGGTGCATTTGCTGATGATATTGTACTTTTGTAGGAGCTTAACTCGTCACTGGTGGACCGAGACCGAGCCATCTGTGAGCGTAACGAGCTGCTGGAGAAATACTGCCATGAAGTGAAGGACAAAGCAGAGGCTCAGAAAGAGCTGAGTCAGGCATGCAAAGACATTGAAACGGTGCGCGAGGAGCGAGACGTGGCGAGGAAAGAAAGAACTGAAGCCATTATACAGAGAGATCAGCTACTGCGGGAGTACTACCAGGCCAGACAGGTACTTACACATGTACTTATGACACCCAAGTCAAACTGAGTAGTTTGCTATTTAATATTTCATGTGAATTAATATTGAATTTTAATAGTAAATTACATTTTCTAATTGCCTGTTAGGTTTCTACGTTAAAAGGTTTACTGAGTTTCCAAATTAAGACGCAGTTTTATATTTTATGTTACTTGGTTTCTTTTTTTGTACTTTTATCTCATTTGGCTGACGCTTTTATCCAAAGTGATTTACAACTGAGACAGGAAACAACTTGTTGCTCAAGGACAATATTTAATGTTTTATTTATTTTTTACAGCAGCTATCTCTGTATGTTTGTAAGTAATACGATACATCCTTACTTTTACCCTTGTCTTCTCAGGGGTTAGTATTTATAGGAATAATATATACATGCAAATGCAAAACAATCATATTAAAGCAGTAATCACTTTAAACCAAGGATCTTTTTCTATTAGACATAAACTGGGAACGTCAGCATTGCTGCTCAGCTCCATCAGAGGGCCCTGACTGTTTTGATTAGATTGGTGCTGGGCTTATGTTTGCGGATGTGAAATCATGAGACATGTTTCACAGCTTCTAGCAGTGGACCGCATAATAGTTTTAAAGCGATAAATGTTGTCTTGGCTTTTGACACCAACAGCTGCATTTTGTGTCGTGTAAGCAGAAACAAGACACAGCCACTCTGGACATGGAGCGTGCCAATAAAGAGATTGAGGTGTTGAGGAAGCAGTGTGAGGCCATGTCTCAGGAACTGAAGGAGGCTGTGCAGGAGGCTGAGGTGGCGAAGTGCCGCAGGGACTGGGCCTTCCAGGAGAGAGACAAGATTGTGGCAGAGAGAGAAAGTATCCGGTACTCTCAGTTCCATAAGCACGTTACATCATTAACGCTTTTTCCTTCCACTCCAGTAAATAATGAGATGCACAAATGTTTTAATTGGATTGCGTGTCCCTAGTTTTATTGCAACATTATTGTATACACTGTGTGGCAGGACTCTCTGTGATAACCTGCGCAGAGAAAGGGACCGTGCAGTTAGTGACCTGGCCGATGCCCTGCGCAATCTGGATGACATGCGGAAACAGAAGAACGACGCTGTCAGGGAACTGAAAGAACTGAAGTGAGCACTTTGGTTTACCTCTCTCCTTCCATGAAATAGGTTCGTGCTGTGGATTGTTGGTCACTGCTGCTGCCTCCAGCTCCCTCTTGTGGTTGGTTAATGTATGCCAGATATTCAAGGCCCCCCCCAGAGTCTTTAAAGTCAGTCACACCCTCCAGACTTTGCTGTACTTTAGCCTAAATATCTTTATGGTTTTCCAGTATTCCCCTACAACTTATTTTTTTAAACCCTGAGTGGGGTTATACATTATATCCACTTTGAGCTTGGTTTTATTATTTATTTGTTTGTTTGTTACCTTTTTTTAACGTCTGCTTCTTTAGTATTATCAATTTGATAGACAGCACATTGTATTTACACTGCAATAAATTTTAATTTGTATGAATGCATTTGGCCAAAACGTGATATTTCCTGTTTAAGTAAACGTGAAGCTCATGGGTGGCATGTGTCTTACCCCTTATAACAAGCTGTTTTTATTTATTTATTTTGTACATTAATTCATGCTGACTGGTCTGTCTATCCTTGTTAAACTACTTTTGCACAGCTGTCATTAGCTAGCTCACTAAATCAGTGCATATGCAGTGTAGATAGCTAGCAGGTCACTACTGCTGTATACCTCATTACCAAACTATCATTGTTCTGGTTAATTTGTTCTGCTTACACCATAGTTAAAAAAAACAAACAAACAAACAAAGCTGTGAATCAACTCCTCTTTGGTACTATACATGAGTACTACCAGAAACACAAGAACGGCTTACTAGCTTTGTAGGATACTCTTCTTTCACCATGTTCAAGACTTTGTCCACGACCACATATCAGTTCAGGATCATGATCATTTAGCTGATATAATCCTCTAATATATAGTAACAGAATTTTAGAAAAACCAAATATTTTAATCAATATTTTAGATATTGCCCTCTTTAGTTGCAGTATTGAACAATATTGGTATACAGTCAGTGAGCACTTTATTAGGGACACTAGGCTAATATTGAGTAGGATTTTCTTTTGCTCTCAAAATAGTCTCAGTTCTTCGGGCCATGGATTCCTCAAGCTGTTGGAAACATTCATTTGAGATTCTGGTCCATGTTGACATGATCTCATCACACAATTCCCTGTTCTACCACATCCCAAAGATGATGTTCTGGATTCAGGTCCAGTGACTGGGAAGGCCCATGAAGAACATTGAACTCATTGTCACGTTCATGAAACCAGTTTCAGACGACTTTTTGTTTTGTGACCTGGTGCATTATCATGCTGGAAGTAGCCATTAGAAGATGGGTAAATTGTGGCCATGAAGGGATGCACATGGTCTCCAGTTGTAACCCATTCGCCTCGAGTTTTGATGTGTGTTTTGAGATGCTATTCTGCTCACTACAATTGTACAGAGTGTTTATCTGACTTTCTGTAGCCTTTCTGTCAGCTTCAACCAGTCTGGTCATGCTCCTCTGACCTTCTCTCAGCAACAAGACGTTTCCGTTTGCAGCAATGCCACTCACTTTTTTCATTTTTTTTTCTTTTTTTTCATTTTTTTTTTTTTTTTGCTTTAATGTACCATTCTGAGTAAATGTTAGAGATTGATGTGCATGAAAATCCCAGGAGATCAACAGTTACAGAAATACTTAAACCAGCTATTCCAGAATCGCTGACCTCACATTTTTTCCCCATTCTGTGGTTGATGTGAACATTAATCAAAGCTGCTGGCACATATCTCCATGATTTTATGCATTTCCCTGCTGCCACACGATCTGCTTACTGGATCATTGTATTCATGAGTGGGAGTAATAAATCCTAATAAAATGATCGAGTGGAGTTTCCACTATATGTCATTATGGGTGATCAGCAAAATAAACAGGGCTGTTTTAGGAGTACATGTTTCTACACTGCCTTTTGACTTCTGAGTCATCAGAGAAGGAGTGGTCTGTGTGAGGTGTGCACCACTGCATGCACTGATGTGTAATGGCTGTTGTGCTGTGGTGTTTTCTGTGTGTTGTAGGGAGAAGATGGAGTGTCAGCAGGAGAAGGAGACACCATTCTACCCCCTGCTGGCACACAGCTCGCATGATTCAGCCATAGATACAGACTCATTGGAATGGGAGACTGAAGTGGTGGAGTTTGAGAAGGACAGAGTGAGTCTCTAACACAACACCTCACAACATTTTGTCTCTAGGATTTTAATTCTGATCATGTGTTCTAGATGAGGCAATGTACACTTATTGCCATCTGTTGTTCTTTGAGCAGGATGACATGGACCTGAAGGCACTGGGGTTTGATATTGCAGAGGGGATGAATGATCCATATTTACCAGGGGATTGTGGGATTTTTGTTACCAGGGTGGACAAAGGAAGTATTGCAGATGGGAGGTTAAGGTATTTTATATTGAGTGCTTTTTTGTTCATCACTTCTTACTTTATTAACATAAGTACTTTTCCAAACCAGCTCTGTGTCTCTCTTTCCAGAGTGAATGACTGGCTGCTGAAGATAAATGACATAGATCTTACTAACAAAGACAGGAAGCAGGTCATCAAAGCTGTACTCAGTGGAGGAGGTGTGATCAATATGGTGGTGCGCAGAAGAAAGTCTTTAGGAGGAAGACTAGTTACTCCTGTTCACATTAATCTCATCGGGCACAAAGGTATCACTTTATTCCACATTGGGAAATGTTGGCTAAATAAAATGAGTGTGATGTGTTTCTATTCTCTTCGCTAACTCGACCCATGTGGATGTTCTCTTCAGACAGTGGCATTGGCCTGGAGGGTGGAGTATATGTGACTGCTATAGCAGCAGGCAGCCCAGCTGCCAGAGAAGGGTCCCTTAACATTGGGGATCGCCTCATTGCTGTAAGTCTGAGTGATGAACCATGATTCATCCATATACCCAGATCACTCATCTGGAAAGTACAGAATAAAAAAATTCCTTTATTTGAATATTGTGGCTGTATGCCGTTTTCAGTATTTCAATAACGATTAAGACATTATACACATAGTTCAGTCTTATGTCGCTTTTATCCTGACATTGTAATGTTGGCAAATTCATCATTTAACTACTTAAACACCTCGGGGTTAATTATGCTTGCATCTGTGACTCTCAGAGTTTGAGGATATTCATCAACCCTTTCCAAGTATCTGGACTTTTTTTTTGAATAGCTTTAATATTGCTCCTTGTTTTTCTGTCAGTACAAACTGGGCTGTATTGAAATGATATGAAACTTTCAGAAGATGGGTATCTTGATGCCGTTTGTTCAAACATTCAAGGATAAGGGTTCGTGCTGTCGTATGCGAAGAAAAGAATTTCACTGTGCATACATATGCACATATACATATATGTAATGAATAAAGACTCTTCATAATCTGCAGTAATACTGGAACACATTATAGTTGCTTTATAGCAGATATCCACTTAATTTCAGAAGGGGTTCACAAACGTTCTCAAACCTGACATTTTCGCTTTTGCAACTTGATGGTTCACAGAACATTTGCACAAATCCATTCATTGCAGATGGATAATTACATTTTTTAAATTCATTTATTTATTTTTGCAACTGTTTATATCTTGGAAAATTATTTACACATCATTTAACCACCATTCATGTTTTGCTGAATGTGCTCTGTCTTGAATTAAAGGTAAAACTTAATGTCTGAATGCAGGATATTGGAAGGGCACAGTCTGTGACTGAGTAAAGCATTCAAAAACATAAACGGTCTCCATTCTCTCAGTAAATGCATGATGAAATGGAAATGGAGTTAGAAAGTGTGCTGGTGATTTTCCTTCATGAAGTGTTGCCCTATATTTTTCCCTTCCCAGATAAATGGATTTGCTCTGGATAACAAATCTTTGACAGAGTGTGAGGCTCTGCTAAGGGGCTGCAGGGACTCACTCAGTCTCTCCCTCATGAAGGTGAGTGTATTTCTGTGCTCGGTTTGTGTGCGTGTAGGATCTCATTTCTAAATGTGGAGATCCTACTTCCACATGTTGGAGAGCTTGACAGGTGCTGTAAGTGAATTAAAATACAAACTCTGATGTATTTTGTAATCAGTCAGGCTTTTGCAACTCATGTCAGTTGCTTGCTGCATTTTAACATTTCATGAAAATATTTTCTTAAGAAGTCTTGTTTAGAAAAGCCCCTAGCTATTTAACCTCTGTGTCCTGACCAGTTCTTTCCCCAGAGCACATCAGGCCACAACATATTTGAAAGCCTGAGGGATGCAGAGAAGTGCAATGGCAGAATTCACATATCCGAGGTCCACGCTCGTAATAGCCGGAACTTGAAGCACAATAGCTCCACCCAGACAGACATTTATAGTGGTGAGGCGGGAGGAGAAAGGAGGAAGCAGAGGGCTGACTCTGAGGAGAGGAAGCCCTTCTCTCCCTCTACTCTGCACCCCAGCACCCTGTGTGCCCGTTATGGTCCCAGCGCTTTCCAGGAGATTTGCTACACTCGCTCCGAGTCGGCCGGGCCTGAATGCAGCACGCTGGAGCCAGCAAATGACACCAAACACAGCGGTGGTACCTGGCCCAAAATGGTGGTTGGAATTCCCATGGTAGCAGAAAGCCCAGCTCAGCTATCCATCTACAAGTCACCTAAGCAAAGGAAGTCCATTTTTGATGCAGACACCTTCAAGAGGCCGGACACACCCTCCAAAATGGAGTTCCTAACCAGCCATTCACCACAACCATCCAAAGCAGACACTATGACCACACCCCCAACCCCGCCTACACGTAGCGATTCATTCAAGTTCAAGCCGAAGCAGCAGGGCTGCTCAGCCTCGGACTCCACCATTACTGAGAGCCAACAGGAAGAGTGTAACGGGAATTTGTGCTTCACTGAAGTCGGGAATGAAAGCAGGGCACTCAGCTCTAGGAAGTCATGTGAAGAGGACATTGGGCGCACTCGGCTTGACGAGCCTGAGGTCAAGCGGCCACGTCCTAAATCGGCCCCGGCTCTCAGGCGCAGGATGACGCCTCAGTCCATCCCCCTCCAGAGCTTTCAGGTAAATTTGGAAGCTTTAACGTCTGCTTCAGTTAGCCTCACAACCTGAGATTGAAGGGTGGGGGGCTGGGAGAGTGGTATAAGTCGGATTTACTGTTCATTTTCTGTGTATGTTTGTCTAATTTTCTATAATTTATGCCAAATTCATGTTTCTTGCATGGGTGTGTGTTGAACAGAGCTACTGTAATGATGGGGACAGTTTAGACCAGAGGGATGTGTTGCGCTCATCTCCTAGCCGCTCTTACAGACACAGCGTAGGGTTCGTTCCCACGCTCTATAACGGGACCCTGCCACCCAGTAAGTCACTCCGTTCTAATGAAGTGCTCCACATAGTTCCTGAATACTTTTCTGCTTTCACCCTTCATATTAACTGTTGCAGTCAATACACATTATTTACTGCATACACTATCCCATCAATAAATGAAACAATTTAATTTTCAGGTAGATTTCTAAGGAGAGATATATGTAAAATCAAGACATCCATATTCATCATTCGGCCAGGGTAACTGATTTCAGAACTGCCATATCATTTTATTCATGTGTTGCCTGGAGCAGTTGGACCAAGGAGCCGATGACCAGGGCTTAACTGTGTCCTCTTGACCTTGGATGTTAGATTGCAAAAATAATATGTCACTAAAATCAGAGGCAGAAATGCACAGAGTAGCCAATACAGAGTTTGTTTTCTTTATTGAGTACTTTTTGGGCTTTACTCCAGATTCAGTACATCGAGGTCTGGCCCCATGCACAGCAGTGACGGCAGTTATGAGGAACCCTGTTTACACTGTCCGCAGTCACAGAGTGCACACCAGCAACTGCCCTTCCGTCATCAACCAGATCTGCCATCAACACACACATCCCAGGTACTGTAGGGCGTACACATGCTGCATTGTAATTAGTTCACCTCTGTTAGAATACACTAAACACCTCTTTAAGGTGCCGTAACACACAAATACACGTTCTGCTTTGTGCTCCTGTAGTTATTTTCAGAGCCTAGCTGAACTGATGTTGAGCTGGTTGAATATTTGTCATCATCAGTAACGTGCATTTTTAAGAACGGTCTCTTTTGATGGAACTAGTGTTAATAGCTCCCCCTTGTGGACAATTTTCCGCTTCAAGTAAGCAAGCTACGAAGCCAAAGGAAGCCCAGCTCTTTATAATTAGGCTGGCTTTAGGTCCACCCAACACCAGTCTAATGTATTTCATAGGAATGTGTGGACACAGTGCGCACACACAGGACTATTAATTTAATAAATAACTTCTCACCTTTTATTGCTGCAGAAACATTGACACTTTAAATGTAATTCATTTTATTTCAAGGCTTTGCACTTTTAACTCCAAACACTGGCTGCAAAATATTAATTGTATAGAGTAGGTCACAAAAAGATTCAGGTTATGTAGAGGCCATTTTATAATCTCAAGAGGATGAAAATGTTCTGCAGTCCTCAGTGCTGAAATATGCTGTTCCCATTAACCCTTTTTTCTTCTGTGTGTGACACACTCTCTCACACCCTCTTTCTCTCTCTCTCTCACTCACTCACTCTCCCACTCACTGTCCATCTGTCTGTGTCTTGATTCAGCCCCCAACATCAAGGGCGTCTGAGTCTGGACCTTAGCCAGAAGCGTTCTGCTGAGTACTCGGAATCCTCCCGCAGCAGCCGAACCTCTCATGGCACTAACTCTCTGCCGTCCAGTGCCAGACTTGGTCAGTCTCCACTTTGCGTTCCTCTGATGGGTCTCCATCTGGGTTCGTTTTGGACATAATTCATGCATTCCTTCATGTGACTGAGTGGTTCTGTCTGCTTTGCAGGTTCATCCAGTAATGTACAGTATCGCACAGAAAGGATAAAAATCCCTCCCACACCGCGGTATCCACGCTCAATGTTGGGCTCTGACCGAGGTATGTATCTCTGCACATTTAATGGTCTTTAAAAGAGATCTTTATTGATATTGCTCATTACTGCAGTATTTTGACCTTGACAATAATTAAAATGACTAATACAGACACATTTTTATACTAAATCAAAGTTGGACTCATTTGGGGCCTCTTCAAATGTTAAAAGGCTAGTTGTGTTGACTGTGTGCGTTTTTTGTTAGGGTCTGTGTCCCATTCCGAGTGCAGCAGTCCCAGTCTCATCACACCGCCCCTGTCCCCACACAATCTTGAGACGTCCTCGTTTGCTTCCAGCCAGTCCCAGAACTCCATCTCCACACGGATCTCCGTCAGTCCCATACCCACGGGAGACCAGAGGAAAGACAGGTATGGCCCTCCCATCAATCCTAATGCACTGTTGCCCAGCAACAGCTCACTTTCATATGTCTAAAGTATTTGTAGCTCTCCGTTCAGTTCACTCAAGCACTTGCCCAGCAACAGCTCACTCAGAAACCTGATCAGAATGTGTGAATAGAATATTTTTTTCCCCCTCTCTTTTTCTAAGGTCAGTTCAAATGTGATCATTATTTCACCCATTCCTTCCATTCTCTGTTTAATTCCTTTACAATGTTTTCAACATCTCTTGCTGCATTCATCTGTTTAAATTTGTCTTCCTTCAGTCTGAGTCTCTCTGCATCTTTGTAGATTTTCACACAGTGTCTGTTCTGCCTCTATTCTTTGCTTCCTATGAATCTTTCAGATCTCTGTACCGTAACAGATCATTTCTGAGAATCCCTCTGGCTGCTAGGCCTAGGTTCTCCTCTCTCAGGAGTCTGAGGTTTGTTTCTTGTCAGTCATGCACAGGGAATGCTTGATTGACCTGCTTCTTTGCAATAAAGACCTGCATTCTGTGTGACTGGCTGTGGAAATCCCTGCTTGTGTGTTGTAGAGATCGAATGGAAGTGGGTTGACTGAAGTGATCATTTTTGTTAAAGGAGTTAATCTCAAGAAATTGATCAGGTTTGGATATAGGACAAAGTGTTTGCTATTTGTAGTATAAAGGTTTTTTCTTATTAAATGCATACAAGAAATATTGTGCACATTACTGTCCTTTGTCCAGTTTAAATAAATAATAAAGTACATTTTGCTGAATGGTGAATCTGAAATGCTGTCATTTTCTTCCTTCTTTTCTTTAAATAAATTTTTTTATTATTGGTGGCCTTTTTCCCCCCTGAATATTTTTACCTTTGTAAGCTAGCCTTTATTCAGGGCATTTTTGCATGGGTCTCATTGCAGGTCTTTTTGAGTTTATAGCTACAAATCCCCACCTTTCTGGATCTTTGCTTATTTCCCTCTTGATTTGTTTGAGTTATTGCTGTATATCCTTGTAACGTTAGTGCCGTATTTCTAGTCTGCTTAACGTTCTATCCCTTTATGCCAGTTGCATGAAGACGCACACTGGTTATTTGTCTGTCAAGGCAGACAATGTGAACCACACTCTATGGGGCAGCGTTTCCCAACTCCAGTCTTGAAGCACTACTAAACCGCTTAATTTGGTCTTATGTCTGAAACACCTTAAATCGGGATATTATCCTCACTTGAGCTGAAGCCAAGACAGTGTATAGTTCTTCAGTAGTACATAAGCCGCACTTCATTCCCTATTAATGTTTATAATTGTGTCTGAATATCTAGTGCACTCCTGAAATTCCAGAATGCACTGCAATGTTGGGGTACAGTGCAGTCTGTGACATTTAGATCACCCCTGCAGCACCCTGGGGAGTATAAGACACTTGGCACGACTGGGGTCGGTATTCACTGTTTTAAGTGGAAGAGCTGATGTGTGATTGTGACACTGATGTAATGTCTTTGCTCCGAAAGGCCGTATCTGGAGGAGCCGAGGAACGTGATTGTGCATAAAGGCGCCGAACCTCTGGGCATCTCCATCGTCAGTGGTGAGAATGGTGGTATCTTTGTATCCAAGGTGACTGGAGGCAGCATTGCTCACCAGGCAGGCCTGGAGTATGGAGACCAGCTACTTGAGGTCAGTCTTCATGTACAAGTCAGCAGAAATGATCAATCATTTGCAGTGATTCTGAATGCATCATTTCTGTTCAGTGAAGAGTGTTTGTGATTCGAGTCGTGGTTGTTTAGTGACCTTCCTGTGTGTAATCTTCCTCAGTATAATGGGATAAACCTGCGTAATGCCACCGAGCAGCAGGCGCGTCTTGTCATAGGCCAGCAGTGCGACACCATCACAATCATGGCACAGTACAACCCACACATGTACCAGCTGGGCAACCACTCCCGCTCCAGGTATACATCATGAAACTGGGTTTAATGTGGTAGCATATGGACACGTGTTTTAAGTCTGATCTCTTGGCCGTAGTTCTCGGATGGAGCCAGTGAGCAGCCAGTCCACTCCTCAGGGCAGCGGAGCTACCACACCAGATACCCACTCAACCATCGACACACTCAGCGAGCAGGATGAAGGAACCCTCACTCCGTCATCCAAACAGACCACACCTACCACCAGCCCACACAGCTTCATCAGGTAAGGGTGCCTCCCCCCAAAACAAACACACAAAGACAATACCCAAACCAAAAGATGACTAAAATGGTTAAAAAAATTCTATATAATTGTAAAAAAAAAAAAAAAAAAAAAATCAAGTTTGATGCTTCTGTCCTAGAATGTCATCGGAGGGCAGTAAGAAGATTCCAGAGCCCCGAGTGGTGTCTGTGAGGAAGACTCAGGTGGAGCTGGGTGTTCAGATTTGTGGAGGGAATCTGCGTGGGATCTTTGTGGAGAATCTGGAGGAGGACAGTCCTGCTAAGTTGGCAGATCTCCTAATGCCTGGAGACATGATCTTGGAGGTGAGCTGCCCTTAGACTTATGAGCATCTGCAGTATAGTCGAGTGCAAGACTCCTCTCCCAGACTGCTTTGTTCTATTCCTATTCCAATGTAAGTGCAACTCTAGGACTTTCTATTGTTCAATATTGATCTTCTGTTCCTTTCCACTCTTATTGAACTTGAGTAATCTTTCTGAGGAAGGAAAGTGAATTGCTAGCATCCCGGATACTGTTGCCTTTTGCTCTCTGACAAATAAGTGGAGCATGCTCTGCAGCTCGTGCTCATCCAGACAAGGCATCTCATCTAGCAGCACATTCACTTTTGGCACCGATGGAAATTGATTGTGGGGCAGATAATATAAAGAATGGCTTTCATTCCACAGGTGTCAGTCTTGAAATGTCTAGAGTTTAGGAGATGAAAGATTTGACTGTTTTCCATCATGTTTTATCCCTCTGGCTAAGTGCGTGTCGCTCCTCTGTTTGTTTAGTATAACTCGTTGGTTATGAAGAATAAGACTGCAGAAGAGGCTTACCTGGAAATGCTCAAGCCTGCAGAAATAGCCACATTGAAAGTCCAGCAACGTGTGGATGAATTTGAACAGCTTAAAGATACTGCTGGAGATGGATTTTACATCAGGTACTGTGAACCATCGTCCGCTCCGTATTTACTCTTTACTAATCAATTTCACATAGACAAATGTCTCTGATCTGGGCTGGTCTAAATATGGTTACAAAATGTTGAAGCTCTGTAAAGGAAAGCTCTTAATAATTTCTAATTATGTGTGGTTGAGGTAGAAATGGCATCCTCTATAAACACTTTATATAAGTGTCCACCATTTGTCGATTCTAATAGTGGCTCTATTAATGAGATGTTCCAAAAAGGGATTGAGTATTTGTAGTGGCAATGAAGGGAACAGCAGTGTGCTGTTCAGAAATAGATTGGTTTGTTTTTATAAGTCAAACTTTTTGTTGCGCAGCTGTTACTGGGGCTTGTACTTTATTTGCTTTGTTGATCTGCAGTGAACAATCTCCACCTAGCCATACAATCTGAATGAGCAGGGCTGAGGAGCATTAGCATCCCCACTAAAAGCTGATACTCTAACACTCACACATTCTCTTTTGTATTTCTCGTTCCATCAGAGCACTTTATGACCGAGTGGCTGAGACAGAACAGGATCTTTCCTTTAAGAAGGATGACATTCTTTATGTGGATGACACACTACCGAACGGCAACTTCGGCACCTGGATGGCCTGGCAACTTGATGAAAATGCACAAAAAATGCAAAGGGGGCAAATTCCCAGTAAATACATGTTAGTGAAGCCATAGCATATGTTTTGGTGCATTTTGATTATCCTACATTTAGAGTGAACAATGGTACAGCATGTGGGCATGATGTAGCGATATTATTTGTATTAGAGTCGTAGATAGGTGGTTGAACTGGTCCGGTTTCAATGTGTTGCAGGATGGATCAGGAGTTCTATCGTAGACACAGCATGACTGAATTGAAAGATGAGACCGGTTCGAGTAAAACACTCTCTGCAGCTGCGCGCAGATCTTTCTTTCGCAGGAAACAGAAGCACAAACGCAGCAGCTCCAAAGATGGCAAAGACCTACTAGCCCTGGATGCCATTAGCACAGACTCCATCCCATTTTTAGAGGGTAAGATGATGCCTAGGTGATGTGTTGCACCTGTGCATCAGTTGTATGCTCTATGTCTGGCACGTGAATAAGCCAGGAAACCACTATTAACTCCAGTAATTCAATCAATAGTTCATATTGGTTATTTAATCTCTTAGAGTAGATGAGTAAATATTGTGTAATTTGGCTGAACTATAAATTTTTCGTACTTCAGCTTTAAGTTTGAGCCGAGGTTTCCGGTTTCAGATAATAATGTCTGGTGTTTTGTGATGTTTGGTTAGACTGCGTGAGCCTTGCCTATCAGAGAGTGCAGAAGGTGGACTGCACGTCTCCTAGGCCTGTGCTGCTGCTGGGCCCATTGGTGGACCCAGTTAAAGACATGTTGGTCAAAGAGTCTCCAGGGAAATTCAGCAGATGTGTACTCGGTGAGTTCACACTGGCACACAGTAACCCACAGTATTACTTGTACGTGTCTTGTTGCATTATGTTGCCTTACGCTGCCGCTTGTTTTGTAAGGTTTACGTGGATTTGGTTATAGTGAGATTTTCCAGCTAACAAAGCTTTCACCTGATTAATCAAAATGTGACTGACACTCATTTGCAAAAATATTTGCCAAACCTTTGCCACACAGCAAGGCAGATGGCCGATTTTATCATAACTGTCTGCAATGTTCAGATGCAGCAGACCTCTCCACTGAAAGGAATAGGATGCAGTGTGGTGGAGTTGCAAGTGAACATGTAGCCTTACTCATAAGCTTCTTCTTTAAATGGAATTTTATTTTCTCAGACCCTTGCCAGTAATGTTAATATTGTTAACAAGCATATAATGTTACTCTATGGGCAAGACCAACAACTTACTTTTTGTATTTGTTCTGTGTTGATTCAGAGGTAATGAAGGCCTCTCAGCAAGCCATTGAGCGAGGAGTGAAGGACTGCCTTTTCATTGACTACAAACGAAGGAGCGGCCACTTTGATGTCACGACTGTTGCTTCCATCAAGGAGATCACAGAAAAGGTCTATCCTGTTTCAGTTAAATATAAGTGGAGTCAGGACTCAAAACAAACCTTTTAAAATTTGGTTAGGTTTGCAGAAGGTCTACTGAACGTTTGTATAGTGTTTTTCTCCCTGAAGCTGTGACTGTAATGAACAGACTTTATAGTCAGTGTCCATATTATTATGTAAAATGCAATGCTTATAGGCTTATTGTAATGTATCATTTTCCGATTGTCAGTGATGATGCAGATACGTTTTTCTTGTCCAAATAATATTGACATACAGTACACAGCTTAAAGACAGACTGGATGGAAGCTAGTTGTGGTTGCGTTGTTATCTTGCTTTGTTTGACGAAATGCACAAGGCATTGATGCAGATTTCTTTATTACAAGTTTTATAATATTTTTAAATAGTTTGTAATAATTTAATCATTAAAAAAAATTATTTTTAATGACACTATATTTTTCATAATAATTTTATACTATGTCAGTTCAAACAACAGTCATTGTCTAGTAACTTGTGTTAACTTATTAGAGAAACTTATGCGCCATGTTCCGAACTAAAATATGTAGGTTCTCATTATTTTTTGGCGATTCAAATACTCATGGAGCACTTAATTAGGAACACTATACTAATACTGGGTAGGGCCTCCCTGCTCTCTCAAAACAACCTCATTTCTTCATGCCATGGATTCCACAAGATGATGGAAACATTCCTTTGAGATTCTGGTCCATGTTGACATGATTGCATCATGCAGTTCCTGCAGATTGTTCAGGTGCACTTTCATGCCGTGAACCTCTTGTTGTACCGCATCCCAGAGGTGTTTTATTGGATTCAGATCCGGTGACTCGGAAGGCCACTGAAGAAGACCAAACTCATTGTCATGTTTATGAAACCAGCTTGAGACAATTTTTTCCTGTTTGTAACTATTTATTGTTCAAGTAACTTTGAACAACTTTTGAAGTTGCTTTTCTGCTTGTCTTTTTCTTTCTTAGGACTGTCACTGTTTGCTCGACATTGCACCCCATGCCATCGAAAGGCTTCACAGCGTTCACATATACCCAATCGTCATTTTCATTCGCTACAAAAATGCAAAGCAAATAAAGTAAGTGTCCAAATCCTTTTTCATACAACCTTCTTTTTGTTTGTACAATAGAGTACAAATAACTACAGGGGTTTTGCTGTTTTGTGTGTCTTTGGTATTTCTACAGTCTTCACTAATAACAAATGAGCTGCTTGAATTCTGATCAAAACCCTGTTGGGCTGATTTATTCCTGGCAGACTCAGAAATATTCCACAGAGCCCAGGGGTCTCATCAACCATGTGCAGGAATAGTTTTGTGTGTAAATGAGGCATGCTCATGATTCTATACAGGTTTCTACACGCGATTCTATACAGGTTTCTACATGCGTTTCTATGAACATTTCTATGCACAGAATGGGATCTATGAAGCTATTCTTGTGTGTGAAGATGAGCGTATATTTAGAACTACTGGCCATGAATATGCAGAAACCCCGAGTGGTTGGAAAGTGTAATTGCGTGTAAACTGACCACGAGGAGCTCCCATCTCACTTATTGTCGATTATGTCAGCAGGAAAGCATATGAGCATGCACAAAACATCGAATTTTGAGGTGGACGAACTACAACAGCAGAAGACCACATCAGGTTATATTCCTGTCAGCCAAGAACAGGAATCTGAGGTTATTATGGCCACAGACTCACCCAAACTGTGTTCTCCAGTCTTCAACTGTCCACTTCGGATGAGTCTGTGCCCACAATCACCTCAGATTCTTGTTCTTGGCTGACAGGAGTGAAAACTGATGTGGTCTTCTGCTGTTGTAGCCTACCCAACTCAAGGTTTGATGTGTTGAGCATTCTGTGATGCTTTTCTGCTCACCACGTTCATAAAGATTGTTTGAGTTACTATAGACTTCCTGTCAGCTCAGACCAGTCTGCTCATTCTCCACTCAACAAGGTGTTTCAGCCTGCAGACTCTGCACAGAGGATGTGTTTTGTTTTCCCCACCATTCTGTGTAAACTCTAGAGACTTGTGTGTGTGTGTGTGTGAAATTCACAGGTCATCAGCAGTTATAGAAATACTCAAACTAGCCCATCTGGCATCAACAACCATGTCAGAGAAAATATGATGTTAAATAAAACTTGATTTTAATTAAAGTATCTGCATGATTTTATGCATTGTACGTCTGCTGCATGATTGTCTGATTGGATGACTGCATAAATGATCAGATGTACAGGTGTTCCTGTTAAAGTGACCGGTGAGTGTAAGTCAGCAGAAAAGACAACAAAGTGAAGATTGCAAGTTTTTTTTGCCATTGCAAGTTTTCCAGATAAAATTGCACACACATCCATAGTCACCGTTTATAAAAGGACAAATCTGACCATATATGCCACTTTGGGGGAGTTTCTTGATGTAAATGAGTATGACAGTGCACAAGCGGAGCACGTTAGAATGTGGGGGATTTATCAACGTCTGTAGCGTCCAACTGTGCATACACATAAGTGATATGGCAATTTTCTAGCGCATCCTGGTGGTCCTTATGCACAGAATTGGAATATGTTCCATGCACGCTTTGATAAATGAGACCCCTGGAGTCATTTGTGAAATGGAGAGCCTTCTGTATGGCGGACTGCAGCAGTTCACCCT
>JAOUWY010000062.1:16362575-16373900 GCA_025728095.1 Prietella phreatophila | reverse complement strand
CATCCAGCACCTACAGCAGCATACTGGCTTCGAGGACACCCTCAACCGGATGCCAGCTAAGGACTAAATGAATGAATTAAATGAAAATGATCACACTAAAACATATGAGTAACCATGGCACAACCGATACATGAAATCAGCTAATCGAATGTATACAGTTTTATAAGTCATTTTATTAATTTTAAATTATTAATGCAATCCACTGAACTTTAAGTTTATTTTAATATCGTTTTAACCACTGTGGGTTTTAATTGTGCTTTCAGCAGCTTCATCGCTGTGTGTAATTGGTCCTTGCTAATAACTGCCAGGATTTTGATTTGGAGAACACTGTTGAGTCCATGTCAGTACGGGCTTCATGACTGAGCAGTTAAGGGCACATAGAGAGTGCTCATGAGCACTCTTTTTGACACATGTAGAGAAATATGTAATTTTAAAGGGAGGTTCTTTATTTTTTATATCCAAAATCATTGAAGTTCTGCCTTCTCTCAGCATCATTAGGTAAGATGTGTTAATAAAATTCCTTTATCTGAAGTGTGATGCTGAAGTGGTTTCAGTAAAATGCTATTTGGTAAAGTCATGTGGTGCGAGTCAGCAGTGGGGAAAGCCATGTTTGGCTGTACGTATGGGTGCTTCTCTCACGTGGCCAGTGATCCTGTCTAATGACGTACACACTCTGCAGCTGGTGGCTCTAAACAGGCACACCATAAAGTAACCTACAGACTCACAGGGATTTACACAGCTGTTCATTTCATCAGGTCTGTAAGTGGTTGGCCATGTAAAAATGGTCCTAGATGCATTGCACAGTGACTAGTCCTCATAAAAATTGTGGCATAAAATGTTTTTAGGTTTTTTTATTCGCTTTAATCATTTATTTTGGTTATGTGCAAAGATTCACATGTTCTCTCCATTGTGGGCTTTCTCAGATTTCTCTGGTTTCCTTCCTATTCTCAAAAACATTTCAGTAGGTGGATTTGCCCTAGGTGTGAATGAGTGTGCAAGTGCGTGTGTGACACCCTGCTATGGACTGGCATCTTGTTCAGGGTGTATTCCTACTTTGTACTTAATGTTCCTAAGATAGATTCTGGATTCATTGTGAGTCTGACCATTAAATATAAAGCAGAGGAATGTCTGATGAATGATATGAAAGTGTTAGTTATTTTATAATATCATAGATGCTTAAAATGAACCGTAACCATTTACACATGGAAACAATGTTTTTTTTGTTTCTCTAGTGGCTGGATTATAGAAGATTTGAATATATTTTTGCCAGTAAGGTGGTATCTAATCATTTGACAATATGATAGACATTTTTACATGCAGTTTATTTGTTTTAAACTATCTGAAATTGACTGCGTTTACACGGACAGCAGTAATCTAATTATTGACCTTATTCTGAATAAGACAATATTGTGATTAAGACATTAACATGAGTTGCTTTTAGAATATTCCTTTTATGTTCCTGTTTTACATTATAGAACATAGATCGATTAATATCACACGTCATTACTTCACCGCGCCATGCCATCTGACATTCATCCAGAATTTCACGTATCAACATACAGTTCGTCTTCGTTATGGAACCGTATACAGTTTTGGGTGTCTTTATTTTGAATTTTATGAATGCTTCAAGTGCAGTTGTTATGTCATGCTGTACATGCAAATAGACGACTGCTTGAAGCCATGTGCTGCGTTCCAAACCGCATACATGCCTACTATATAATACATGTATTTCACCTACTATGTAGTAGGTAAGTATGCGGTTTCGGATGCAGTCGTGCTCTCTTGTTTGTCATCAAACGGTTGAGCACTGCCGTGTGTGTACGTGTCCTGTCGCAAAATCTGGTGAAACCTCCCACACGAAGTTAAGTGTGATTAAGGTGTGTACATGTCTGTAATGCACGTCGATAATGCGACTAAAACAGGAGTACTCCATGTCTTAATTCGATTTGTGTTTACTTCGAGTATGACTTTAGTCAGATTAAGGTCATCAAAATAGCTTTTTACATGATAGTTTCTTAATCAGAGTATTGTCTTAATTTGGTTAATATCGGATTATTGTTATCCATGTAAACGTACTGAATGTTTGTGAGTTTAATAAGTTCTTGTTAACAGTTTGTGAAAGATGTGCTCATGTTATGGCATTACATTTCATTTATTTGAATCATTTCCTCAGTATGAGTGTGCCAGGCTTGTTATTTATTTAAATGAAAAGGGTTAATGACGTCTGTGAAGTCTCCAGTCTTCATTACCTTTTAATCACCTACATGAACAAGCGTTCCGACAGAGCAAGCAGCCCATCCGACACTGACACGGTGCCTCTGCCTCTTCAGAGGGAAGTTGTTGAAACACAGTCAGACCTGTCTCTGGATCTTTAGCAACTAGGAGCACTGGAATTAAAACTCTTCATTCGGCCAGGCTCCTGGAGAGCCATGTTACAAACCAGGACAACACCTGCCATTCACTTTGTAAATTGTGTGCTAATGATTGGTAAATGTGTATCTGATGGTAATTCATGACCGTGCTCTTGAGATTCTTTTAGACTATTTGGTTTCCTTTCAGATATGAGAATGGTGCTGAGGAGAATAATCACAGCTGGTGGCGTGCTGGTAATTCTGGCAGGGAGACTTTTGGGTCTAGGCTTTTACACCCAATACTTGTTAGGAGCATTAAGAGGCTGAGTGTGGAATCTAGTCTAGTCTCTTGGTATGATTCTAGTAGCAGGAGGTAGGGTGCAACATGAGAAGTGAGACAGATTCTGTTGCATGTCATAACTTTGCAGTGTTTGTCAGATAGCACCAACTGTGTTGGATCAAATATTCGTGTAGTGTGTAGCATTTATGACCTAGTAATGGTGTAAACAGCTTTGAAGTTATTAGAGATAGGTCCTGCTAAAAGCACTTGCCAAGTTAGAGACAATGAGCTGCACTTACAGGGGCTTGTCTAGCTGGTGTTTACATGCTGATTAGCCTTGTTATGAAACATAGGGGACACATCAGTTTACAGTTAACACCGCTTTGGTTTAGGCCATTTGCTTTTCCCTCAGCAAGAATGTCTGTAAAACAGAGCACCTTCACTTTATCACTGGAGTTGAGAAAACTGTGAACATCTGGGCAGAAACCTCATATTTTCCAGGTGACCATTTGTAAGCAGGTTTCAAGAATTGTAATTGAAAATGACAGCTTATTCTGCCAGCAGTCATTGTTTGTAATCCCACTGGAATTTCACTGATTTTCCCCCCAAAGTTAATTCTGCCTTGTTACGCTTAGGTGGATTCCACAATTTTTGTTTAAAAGAAACCGCACCGTTTGAAAGTAGCTGTTTTTATATCCTGTGGGTTTTATGGTAAATATTATCTAATGCTTCAAATCCCCTCAGAGCTGATACAAGCAAGTGTTTTTTTTCTACAGCATCTATATTAAGCACAGAGAGATGTTTCTGTGTCCGAGTGATGATGTTTGTTTTCCTTTAATGCAGACAGGATGGCAGGTATGTGTTCGGAGGGTCTTGTGTATATGTTTGTACCCTCTCATCCTTGGCAACGCAACGGCTGCCGTTGAGCCGACAGGCGAACAGCACACCCCCAAAGATCAGCTGTCCCTCTTTTAACACCTCCTCAGTGTATCCTGCACAGAGCCCATGGGCTCTGATTGCTTATGACATGGTTTCTCAACTCTTGTCCTGAAACCCACTGCATGGCACAGTTTCAAGTACCTCTAGCTCCCAGCACACCTGACCCAACTCCTGGAGGGCTTAATATGTAGCTGACATGTTGGGTCAGGTGTATTCAGAAACATGTAAGCATCTAGGAAACATAAAAAACCTGCGGGGCAGAGGGTTGGACTTGGTTTTATAGTCTGCTCTTAGTGCAACTGTTTGCACTGTAACTTTTAAAATCTTCTTCTTCTCCTTCTTTTGGCTGCTATGGGGATGCCACGGCAGATAATCTGTTTCCATTATGGAAATCTGGCTTATTATCCACGTATTTGATTTTGTACAGGTTTTACAGTACGCCTGATAGCCTTCCTGACACAACCCTCACATTTTATCTGGGCTTGGGATCGCCACCGAGTGGCCTAACTTATGCAACTCCGTGGCCAACAATGGCTGGGTTTGGTGCCCAGAGTGTGGCTCAAAACCACAAAGAAGTTTAAGAATATCATGATCCACTGACTGATTAAAAAATAAATAAAAATCATACAGTAAAGTGTAAATGTGCTAGACAACTGGCCAACTAAAAGCTCCAGTGTGCTTTCACACTCCCATGGTTTGGTTTCCTGGAACCATAACTATCTATGCTAACACAAAACATATGATCTTCCCCAAACAGCGAAAACATATGATCAGTTTGAAGACCCTGTATCTTCAGGCACTTTGATATAATAACCGAAGATGTTCCCTGAATCTTATGTACTTAGACCTCTTCTTAAACATATACAAGGAACTAGAGGGCTCCTATTTAGTGCTTGGACCCCTAATGAGCGAACATAGTATCACTAAAGCGCTCTTACATGTGTGGTGCTTAACACTATACTTAAAAAAACAAAAACAGTCAGCAGGTCAAGGTTTCAGCTACAAGAATTGATGTTCTGTTCTCACCTAAAAGTTGTTTAACCATGAAGTGACCGTGTGTAGGAGAGTTATATGACCGCTTTGATTGAACTTTTTTGCCTCAGTTTCATCAGTGTTCCCACATACCTGTGTGTTCCTGAATCAGAAAAGATCATTTGTCATCCATGCAGGCAAAATAGTGCACCTAGTGAAAACAGACAGCCAAATCATGCCTCAACCAGTACGCGTAGTGCAGAAGGCAGTTGTATTCGCAGCATGTTACAATTACAGCATCGAGGTCCGTCGCATCACCATGAAGCGCAATATTTTTAAACATACCAAATCACAACTTGTATTCTGTAGTAATTAAGGGGTAGGGTTTTTTTGCTTTTTCTCCTTGGTGAACCAACTTGTCCCTCAGGCAACTACAAATTAAGAACTAATAGCTCGGACATGAAATCTGCCAGTTCTGAGTGCCCAGACTATTGATTTGCTTAACTTTATTTATACAATTGATACTTCACTGTAGGTGCATTTGTGTGGTTTATACTGTATCATTTCATGCATGTTTGTATATCAGACTGCTTCATGTAATAAACTTGTTGAGGTCTGCTACACTCCCATGGAACTGTGATATGTGGGTCTGTTTATTCTATAGCTCTTGTGTAGATGCATGTCTAGATGTTTAGTTAAGTGTAGTCTACAATGAACAAGATGGAGCAGTAATGGGTGGCTGTGTTATAGTGCAGTGGCTAGAGCTCATTTGGTGGTGACATTTGTGTAAGAAGCCTGTGGGTTGGTTGTGGGTTGCTGTGCCAGGAGCTAAGCTCTTGCATTTCAGTCATGCATTGTTGCCTGGTATGAGCATGCACTGAACGCAGGGCAAAGCTTGACCAGTTTCCATTGCAGATTTCTATCATTGAAGCCAGTGACTGGGTTGTACACTCTGGATTCATTAGTGTACAATATAAGATACACTAAAAGGAAACCTCCCATTTTAAATCTTGTTCATCTTGGCCAGGATTCAAACTACAACCATTTTCTTTTTTTTCAGCTGGGGACAAAATGTAATTTTAACGATGTCGCACATCAAAGCAAACATGTTTCAAACCTGACATGGAAATAAAAGCTCAACCAACCATAAAAGAAAAAAGCTCTCCTGTCATGCTGTTATATCTTTCAACTGTCGTGATGCTACTAATAGGACCATAGAACCCCATAACATTTAGTGGTGAGATTTTAAAAGGAAGGTGCGACTGACTCTGAGAGAGCTCAAGGGAGGTATTTCTCTCAGCAGGAAAGCCTTCCTGAGCTAAGCCCCCTGATCCAGTAGCACGCTCACTGGCAGGGGAAAACAATTAGCATCTCTCATTTTCAGGCTGAGAGAGTTGAGCTAGAATTGCACTGAGCCATAAAACTCTGTAAGGTCCATCTTTTAGCCTATAGCATGGAGCCTGGAGAGGCAGCTGCTTCAGTTGCCATGGTGTTTGGTGCATTTTATAAGGACTAGCCATCTTTACTTAATTGTGTTAATTCTGTTTTTTTATTTTGTTTAAGCTTAATTTAGTATGCCTTCTTTCTCGTAACTGTGTGTAGAAAAAATACGAGCACATACCTTGAATCCTCATCTACCAAAACATCTAATATTTCACTGTTTGGGTGTTGATTCTCTTCAACTGGAGATGCTGCTCTGCAGAAGATATTTGAGCTGTGACTGTGATGGCCAGCTCTGACTGATCAGCATGCTGACTGCTGATTTGCCTACATCCGAATGAGCTTAACATCTCAATTGGTGCTCAGAGCAGCATGCGTGATACAGATAGCTGAAGAGAGAAGACGCAGAGGCTAGAGGACGTTTCAGTGACCTTCAGGCATGTGGGCTGCTTATGCTGGAGCTGCTCACTCATGTGCTTCCATTTTTCCCTTGTGTGCTGAGACGCTAATAACAGGTTGTAGTGCTGATGGCAGGAAATGTTAATAACCTGTTTGGATCTTAGCACACCCTAAAGTACATCAGTGTGATGGGATGAAATGGTTAAGTGTTTGGTTGCTGGAGTTTTAACGATGTTTCTGCCTGCAGTCTTTTAGATTAAACCACATTCTGTTTTCTGTTGTTTGGCTAAATAAAAGGCTTTTTTAAATATGTTTTATATGTTTTATTTTATCCAAAACCACTATATTGTTACTGACCAGCATATAAAAGAGGACTGCATTGTAAAGGTGAGATGAGCTTTTATAGAGTAATCTGTAGGCCTGCACATTTTAATCAAATATCGATCTCGGTTATGATTTTGACTGCCCATGATTACATGAACATGATCGACTACGATATTGACGTTTAATGTTCGTCCTCCGCCTCATAGGAAACTCACCTGCAGATCATATCAAGCGTTTCTTAAATTTACAGCCAGTCACCATAGAGTGGTGCAGGGATGATGTCAATTTGTAATGCCAGAACCCGGAAAGGAGTTAGTATTTTAGAGCTCGTGCTGGCCGCTTTCCCAGCGCTTGCGCGAGGGGAAATGTGACACTAACAAGTTGCTAAATGGGACTACAGACATTGTTGGGGACATTAAACATCAATTACTGGTATAGCTACTGTGGTGTAGTTTGTTTATAGCGTATGGTAGATGTTTATTTCTGGAGATTGTATTTAGGCTTCAATCGTCATTAAAGTGTTCATTTGAGACAATTATTTTGATGGACAAAGCGTGTTAGTATTGTAAACGTTTGTTGATTTCCAATAATGGGGAAAATCCTTTTGGGTTTTTGTCGAGGGAAATAGTGTGATGATAACTCCTGGGTTCCGCTACAAAATGACATCATCCCTGCATCAGTCTATTGGGCGATTTGGCTGCGTCTCTCCTCCTGTAAACACTGTTATTGTATTGTCTTTTCTGCATACGCCCGAATTTTTTCATTTGGTTGCATATTGTTATATTTCATTGCATATTTTCATTTGGTTAATGGCATATTTTTTACTTATTCTATATTTTGGGTGCAATTTTATTTATATTTTGCTTCTACGAGATGATGCGCTTAAAGGACCAGTCTAATTTGATATAAAAATTTGTACATTAGCAGGAATGTAGCACAACATGGAGGTTAAAAAAGTGGTCTGATTATTTAAATGTGAAAGTGCAATAAAAATATGTTGTTTCTAAAATCAATTAATAATCATGATAATCATGATCTCAATATTGATAAATTATCGTGATGATCATTTTGCCCATAATCGTGCAGCCCTAGTAAGCTGTCATGTTTCATTTAAATGACCAGCTGTAGACATTGTGTATAAATACTGTAGTGGAGCTCAGTTTCACTGAGAAAGCCTCATTAAAAATAGATGATAATACACTGCCATATTGTTTGCTGATGGATGCTGGCATTCAAAGTATTAATCAGTCAATAGTCTCTGTGCTATTGGGTTTCACCCGTGACCCCTGGGGGACTGGGGAAGGACTGTGTGTTTAGAGCTAGAGTGGCAATATCTAGTGCTTCTATTTGAATAGCCTAAAAGCTATTTTTGTCATTACAGCTTTACGACTAACCACCGTTTACACTTCAGATCTGTTCTGACTGTAGCAGCATGTCCAATTTATTGATTCATTGCTTTCTTCATAAAGGCCACAAGATTTCTTCTTACAAATATTTCCAGTATGAGCATTAACAACCTTACCCAGGATAGTGAATATATCTCCAGTAAATCTCCTGGCTGGTTATGAATTTATTTACCAAATATTCAATAAGTTCTAAATGTTTTCCTTATTGAATATTTACAGGTATTCTTGCTCTAAGCTAGTTGATCTGTATGTATGCTATATTAAAACAGGATCCCCCCCCCCCTTGCCTTTTATTGTTTTTGCTTGAAATTTATGAGAGAGATTTCCATGATCCAGGAGATGGAGTTGTGTCAGGTTTCTGACTCTAACCTTTTTCTGGTATTTTCTGAAGGCTCTTGTTATTTCCTTGCCTTATTATGCAATGCTCTGCAGCTAAAGTTGCATAATAGGTTAGAATACATAATGCCTGAAGAAGCATTTCATCAAGTGTCTCAGTAAAAGTAATTACATGTTGTTGTAAACATCTCTCTTACCTGCATTGCTCATACAACTTCAACAATCTCAATCTTAGCTGTGGACTGATGCATGTGACACCTAACAATGCTAAAACCTGAATAATAAGCTTCATAAAAAATAGCTTGTATAATCGTATACGACACACATACATGGTGACTTTCTCACAGGCATACTTCGTGCTCAGCATTCAGATACCTGATGAATTTATTTTTCTTTCAAATCCTAAAGGGGCTTGGGTTTCCACATGGTGTTCTGTACATTGTTGTCATGTCCTTGCATACTAATGCATCTGTACACATCTGACTGTCACATCTGACACAGCCATTCACAATCTTCTTCTCACTCATGGATTTGAGTTGTGCTGCGGCGCTGGGCTTGTTAGTATTCAGTCACTCCCCCACATCTAAAGCGCAAAAAGCAATTGCTTTGCTTGAGTGAGAGTGGTAAGTCTCACAGTCCTGCGAGCGTGCATAATGCATAACTGTTTTCCAGCCTCAGTGATTCTGTTGAAATTTAGGCTTTCAGCACCATGGAGAGCTCCATTGTCTGTCAACCTGCAGTGTTTCTCAGCTGCTCGAAATGCAGAGAATGTCGTTTACCCACAGCACCAAACCTTGTTCATTTTGGAAATATTCAGAATATCTTCTGCAAAACCACTGATTTTCAAAACAAGCTTGAATTGCACATCGAATGTTTGGGTATAAAGTCTGTTTTTTGAATTTTCGTTTTGTATAGATCATATTCTATTCAGGGTGTCCATAAGTGCAAAACACTCAATGAACCAAAAACGGCAAATCAGACAATTTAGCAACCACAACAGCAAATTCAGAAACATAATCCTTCCCTCAAAATGGAAAGGGTCCTTATTAAACATCACATGCTTGTTGCTGATTGGACACGGTCTATGTCTATCACAAGGAAAAAGACTTGCACTTTATTTTCTAGTCTGTGACACAACAAAACCTTTTATAAAACAACAACCAATATGAAACAATCTAATGCAAAGTTATTTATGATGTTCTAGTGAGGAGTAACTTTTTTCCCTCTGAATAATCCAGCTTCTTTTAGGCAGGTTTTAGTGTTTGCCTACTCATATTAATGCTGTATAAAGTTGACTTCATATCTATAATGATTTATAAAATATTGTATATAAAAAAAAAAAAAAGCATGAGTAAAGGCATTAGTAGATTCATATTTCCTTGTCCTTGAAACCTTTTCCAGCTTCTACATCCTGAGACCCCTGGATATAATGTGCTCTGCAGCCAAGGACTTACCCTTTCAATTTTTAGCTGATATGTTTTTGGATTGTGTTTTTGTGTTGTGCACCCACGGTTTGTGGCACCATAGTCTATTCAGTTATTTTGTCGTCTTTCTTTTGTGTGCTTTTTATTTATAGCGTCCTTCATAGATTTAATACATTTCTTACTGACTCTGCAAGTGACGATATCACAGAATTTCCTGTTTCTTAATTTCTTGAACAACATATGAGGAGATGTGCTGTGGTAAAAAGAGTGCATACACATGAATCACTGGTTTCAAGGACGGCGCTCAGAATTTCTGTCCTGCATAGTTCTGTGTTGAAATATTGTGTGAACAGCACTGACTAATTTTGTGCAGAATAGTAAATGATTAAATATATTCGAGCACTGGTTGAACATGAATTTCAAAGCTTTTCTTAAAATAAATATTGGGTTATAGATATGAATGGTATGCAGTAGAGCGAGTTATCATTATAAGGCTGTTTATCATAAGAGCAAACTCAATCCACTCTTTGTGTTCAGATAATCACTTCAGGCATGTACCATCAAATTACCTGCTCACTGTTAAAGACTGTACTGCAGTATGCAGCTTGATGAAAGACTGATATAAAAGCTGGCTGATATAATGCGTTTTGTATTGTATAGTTTTTATTCAAAGCACTGCTTTGATATGCTAAAGGAGACTTGGGAGGACCATTGGTTAGCACACTTCGTGGAGTTGAGTTTAGCAGCTAAAGCTACACAGCTGCTCTGCTTTTCTCAAATGAACACAACTGCTGAAAGTTCTGGCACATGCTCAAAAGCTTGGCTCGCTCTCCCTCCACCTCCTCTTCTGCCTCCATTTTGAATTTTCCTACCCTGTCCTGGCAGAAGCACATCTCTTCCTGAATCATAACCATGTCTGTTGTTTCTTGTTCTCTTTAATCCTTTAATGTTGAACTGTAACTCAGTTGTTCTTTAAACATATTTTTCAAGTACTACTATGAATTATAAAAAAATTATATGAGAATAATAATAATAATAATAATAAGAGGTATGTAGTTACAAGGGTGAGGAAAATAGATCTGGACCTGGAGATGAAC
Source organism: Prietella phreatophila (assembly GCA_025728095.1). Classification (NCBI taxonomy): domain Eukaryota; kingdom Metazoa; phylum Chordata; class Actinopteri; order Siluriformes; family Ictaluridae; genus Prietella; species Prietella phreatophila. The sequence continues at coordinate 16,362,932 of JAOUWY010000062.1, read as the reverse complement.
CTTTTGAGTTTAATAGGCCAAGAAGTGGGAATAGAAGTCATAGTCTCAGGTCAGAGTTGTCTTACTCCACCAGTTGCTCTTGAGTAACAGCACAAGCGTGTCCTTTTTTACGATGTAACCGAAGATAGTGAGTAGTTGTTAAGTCGGCTCTGGGGACTCGCCAAGAAAATGTAATGTGCTCTGTAATTACTTGCAGAATCCAATTGTGTTTACTGTCTATCAAGCTACTTCCTTTGAGCTGCCCGTTATTTTCCATTTCATTTATTAAAAAAAAAAAAAATGCAGAGTGTTAAACTGGGCTACTACACTAATAGCCATGCTGCGTCTCACAGAAATTAAACCAGCAAAATATATATA
>JAOUWY010000062.1:16335093-16345361 GCA_025728095.1 Prietella phreatophila | reverse complement strand
CAATACAGACGAGCTGAAGGCCGCCATCAAAGCAACCTGGGATTCCAGAACACCTCAGCAGTGCCACAGGCTGATTGACTCCATGCCACACTGCATTGATGCAGTAATTCATGCAACAGAATTAAAGCCTCGACCAAGTATTGAGTGCATAATTAACATACTTTTCAGAAGGTTGACATTTCTGTATTATAAATTCTTTATTGTAATATTTTGAGATACTGAATTTTTTATTTCCATGAGCTGTAATCTGTAATCAATCAAGATTATTAATCAAGATTAAACAAAAAAAGGCTTGAAATATTTCACTTTATGTGTAATTTGGAATATATGAAAATTCCACTTTTTGAATTAAATTACGGAAAAAAAATGAACTTTTCCGTGATATTCTACTTTTTTTTTTAGATGCACCTGTATACTAGCAATACACAAAGAAATTTCAGTTGTGGCATGATATTCCTGTGTACAGCAGAAATTTAAAAAATGATTACATTAGTACTTGTCGCTAAATGTGTGAGGGATGGTACATTTAGTTAAAGCCTCCTGTGTGCTCGGTTGCATGTTTACGGGTTGCTCATGGCAGAGCTATGGCAGTGCAGATGGGAGCTTCATGGTGAGGAGATTTGGACGGCTCTGATACTGGAGGGAGGTAATCAGCCCCTGACTAAGTCTAACCCAGCAGAAGATGAGAATCAAGCACACACACACACACACGCGCGCACACTTGTTTGGGGGTATGCCCTTGAGAGGACAAGTAGTTTATTGGAGCAATAAGAAAAATGGAATCACGCTCCAGGTTGGTGAACAGCTATGGGAATAGGAAATCTTAGGTGAGCCCAAGGGAGGAAAAATAACATCAAGTTCTGACAATTTGCAGACTGTGAAAAGGCCTGGGAATCTCCTTTCTATTCAAAAGAAAATAAAATCTTTTATCTTTTCAAAGGCATATGCAACTTGGACCAATTTGATTCTTTTACTTCTTTATATGTTAAATGAGATTGATTAAAATTTTGGATATCACACCTCATGGGTAAAGCCTGTTTGAAGCCTCTGAACTTTCAGATAATAAACCGCAATTAATAGTACAAGTGACTGAGAAAATAGAGAACTGAATTAATTATTATGAAGTCACTGCATTTGAATTTGCATTTTTACAACAGCTAACGCTAATCCCTAAAAAATATTCAGTAAACACTACATATTACCCCAGATGCCCTCTTTGACCTAAATATTCTTTACATAGCGGTTAAAATTAGCCAGTCAACCTCTAAATGAAATTGCTATCTACCTTTGTCATGTTTTAAACAATGACTTGCGATCTACTCTCACTGATCACTTTATTAGGAACACTGTACTAAAACTGGGTTGGACCTCCCTTTACTCTCAATACAGCCTCATTTCTTCATGTCATGGATTCCACAAGATGTTGGAAACAGTCCTTTGAGAGTCCATGTTGACATGATCTCATCACACAATTCCTGCAGATTTTTCAGGTGTGCTGTGAATCTCCCGTTCTACCACATCCCAAAGATGTTCTATTGGATTCAGATCCAGTGACTGGGAAGGCCGCTGAAGAACACTGAACTCATTATCATGTTCATGAAACCAGTTTGAGATGACTTTGTGACATGGTGCATTATCATGCTGGAAGTAGTCATAAGGAGATGGGGTAATTGTGGCCATAAAGGGATTCACATGGTCAGCAACAATACTTAAATAGGCTGTGGTGTTCAAGCGATGATTGATTGTTATTAACGGCCCCAAAGTGTCCCAAGAAAACATTCCCCACATCATTACAGCACATCCACTATCCTGGACTGTTGATACAAGACAGGTTGGGTCCATGGATTCATGCTGTTGGTGCCAAATTCTGACCCTTCCATCTGTGTGCCTCAGCAGAAACGGAGATTCATCCGACCAGGCTAGGTTTTTCTAGTTCAGTTGTCCAGTTTTGGTGATCTTGTACCCACTGCAGCCTCTGCTTTCTGTTCTTGGCTGACAGAAATGGAACTCGATGTGGTCTTCTGCTGTTTTAGCTCATCCGCCTCAGGATTCAACATGTTGTGCATTCTGAGATGCTTTTCTGCTCACTACAATTGTACCGAGTGGTTATCTGAGTTACTGTAGGCTTTCTGTCAGCTCCAACCAGTCTGACCATGCTCAGTTGGACTCTCTCTTCAACAAGGTTTTCTGTCTGTAGAACTGCTACTCACCGGATGTTTTTCTTTATTGCACCATTCCAATCTCTAGGGACTATTGTGTGAGAAAATCCCAGGAGATCTTCAGTTATAGATATACTCAAACCAGCCTGTCTGGCACAGTCAAACCACAGTCAAAGTCACAGAGGTCACATTCTGATGGTTAATGTGAACATTACTAGAAGCTGCTGGACCTTATCTGCATGATTTTTCTTCAGCCACACAATTGGATAATTGCATGAATGAGTAGGCATCTTTTGGCCTAATGAAGGTGTCCAGTAAGTGTACTTTTTTGTTATAGTATCATCTTAACATTTGCTTTTGCATTTTAAATTTGGCAACAATTTGTAAACCGCACAGAATTTCAAGGAATGTATTACAGTTTAATTTGAATTAAATCTTCCATTATGGAAATTAAGGCAATATGGTGGCGTGTTACTGCCTCACAGCTCCAGGGTCCCTGGTTTGATCCTGAGCTTAGTGGGATTCCTCCCACTGTCCTAAAACAAGCCAGTAGGTAAATTTGCTAAGGTAAATTGTCTCTTTGTGTGTGTGTGTGTGTGTGTGTGTGTGTGTGTGTGTGTGCGCATGGATACAGTATGATGCCCTGTCCATCACTGGTGTCCTATCCAAGGTGTATGCCCTCCTCAAGTCTGCTGTTCCCAGCATATGCTTACAAGTCAATTCAAGTGGGTTTTTATTGTCATTCCTCTATATAGCTTGCATGCATTAAAACGAAATGAGGTTTCTTCAGGACCATGGTGCATCACGGAACAGTATGCAAGACTGCATAAAGTGCAAATACACAACAGTGTGAGACGAGTGTAAAACAATAAATGCATGGAACAAAATAACTACAAAGGACAGTAGATACATAGGACAATAGATGCACAGAACATGGACTGTAAACTGCAAACATGGACTAAACTGTAAGCTATTGTGTAATGTAGCAGCACAGTATAGCAGCAATACTGGCAACAAAAACAAGTTCCATAGTATAAAGTGACTGATGCAGCTATGTAAACTGTGCAGTGTGCAGTAGTCTTACTGGTTTAGGTGTTCGACTAGCCCAGTTGAGCCTTGGGAAGCAGCAGTGTGTTGAGTAATCTGACTGCTTCAGGGAAGAAACTGTTGCGGAGTATGTTGGTGGTGGCATGGATGCTCCTGTACCGTCTGACAGATGGCAGGAGGGTGAATAATCCATGAAAAGTGTGAGAGGGGTCGTCCGCAATACTGGTGGCTTTGCAGCTGTTGAGGTGTCTGGTGGGTAGAGAGAGCCCAATGACCTTTTCTGATGGCTTCACAATTTGTTGTAGGGTGCAATTCCCATACCACACAGTGAGACAGCTGCTCAGGATGCTCTCTATTGTCCCACTGTTGAAGGAGGTAAGGATTGGAGGGTGAAGTTTGGCTCTCTTCAGCCTCTGCATGAAGAGGATTTCTGCTGGGCCTTCTTGATTAAGCAAGTTGTGTTGAGAGTCCAGGAGAGGTCCACAGTCATGTGCATACCAAGAAACTTTGACTCTCTCCACAGTTGTTCCATTGATGTGCAGTGGTGAGTAGTTCACTTGGGTTCTCTTGAAGTCAGCAATCATCTCTTTAGTCTTATAAACATTAAGAGATAGATTGTTGTCTCTTCACCATTCTGTGATATGGTTCACTTCTTCATACTTGTTGCCGATGAGGCCCACAACTGTAGTGTCATCAACAAACTTTATGATGTGATTAGAACTGAACTTTGCAGCACAGTCATGAGCCAGCAGGGTAAACAGCAGTGCAGTGAGCACACAGTGTGGTGGTGCTGGAGGTGGAGTTGCTGATCCTGATGGACTGGGGTCTCCTGGTCAGAAAGCCCAGGATCCAGTTGCAGAGGGAGGTGTTTAAACCCAGGAGACTAAGCTTTGTTGTCAGTTGTTGTGGGATGATAGTGTTGAATGCTGAACTGAAGTCTATGAACAGCATCCTTATGTAATTCTTTTTTATTTAGATGGGTCAGGGGAGATGGATGGTAGCAAATATGGCCTCCTCTGTTGAGCGATTGGGACGGTATGCATACTGAAATGGATCCAGTGTGGTGGGAAGACTGCTCTTTGTGTTTCATGACTAGCCGCTCAAACACTTCATGATGATATGCTGATGATTACTTCGACTTTGATTTATATTTTCCACTGATCACAAAAAACTGTGATTGCTTGCTAATAAGGTTAATTATGTTCTTATGGGCAAACAACATGTATGTACAAAGTACAGTATTAATAATTTGTGATCCTACAGTGTCTACAAGATCTTTCTGGATTTGTGGCTGGTCATAATTTTATTGCAAGTAACTGCTCTTACTAAACATAAGGCGGTTGTTGCTCACCTCAGCCACCTAGCTTTTGTCAAATACTATGCACTCATTGCGACTGAGTGCCTGAGTGACCTACCAATTTTGTTACTCTTCCTTTGGCTAGCCATGTCTATCTTGTTTTTTATGTAAAAGAAAACATGCCTAATGTTCTTTCAGCACACTGAAACACAGGTTGTGGCAGAACTTGCCTGATTTTTACACTCCATATTGGTAGGTGTGTATATGTAGGCTTGAACAATCCCTACAGCGTGAGCCGTAGTGTAAATTTGCGCTTGTGTGGCATAGCAGGCTTGGAGTCCTAGACAGAGGAATGTCAATCAAATCTACACCCAGATATTTCTTACCTCTCAGTAAATTCAACTGGCTTTGACTGGTGGTTTATTACATTTCTACTTTGGATTTATGATATTCAATTCGATTTGAATAAAGAAAAAAACATGGCAATCAGATATCACAGTAGTATTGGGTTTGGGTTTGAGCATGACATCACAGATTATGACACAGATTGCACAAAGCACAACTGCTCTGGTAATGGTGCAGAACAAAAAATATTTGTCTGCTTGGTTGCATTGTGGTGTGTAGCCTTTTTTTTTTTTTTTTTTATCCCCCCCCCCCAACATTTTTCTTTCATTCATATATAGTAACCATTTTATTCTGGTCAGGGCCACGGTGGGTCCAGAGCCCATCTGGGAACAATGGGAGCAAGGAGAGTTCGCTCTGGATGGAATGGCAGTGGCCATGGATCATGCGTACACATTCACTCATTCATACCAACAGACAGTTTAGCATAGCCAGTCCTCCTACCTACATGTTTTTGGGACAGTGAGAGGAATCCAGAGAACCCAGAGGAAACTCAGAGTGAACATGCAAAACAGCACGCTGACAGTAACTCAAGCTCACGATCAAATCGGGGACCATGGAGCTGTGAGGAGGCAGCACTACCTGCTGTGCCACCGTGCTACCTCTTCTGAACATTTTCTGCATTTTTAATCATGCTTCTGAGCTTGCATCATCCAACAGGTCACCAGACCTTTACCTGCTCTGACACATCAGTAAGCTGATGTACTTGCTGAGAGCACATCTGGTGAGGGTTTTCTCTTCCATGTTTAAAAAAACAAACCTTTTTCTCTTTGCTTATCTGGATTCTTGCGGTCTTTTACTGTGTTAAGTTAGCACTGGGCAACCAGGGCAAAGCACTTTAGTCACAATTAATACAGCACTGCATCACATAGCACACTAGACTTTATTAAAGACTGCGGTCTGCTCATAATCAGAAGGCATTAGGATTATTAAAGCACTGCAGGCAGATGTCTATAACCTGACCTTGTCCAACTATACCACTCTACAGTAAGGGTGTTTTGTCTGAGAGCACTGAGCCTGAAAATCTCCTCTTAATGGATGCAGTGTTATGAATTAGGTAGAGACATCTGTGGCATCACGCTAATGTACAGGCCTTGTATCATCATTTTCTGGTGTGGGTTGAAGGAATGGCTCTGCGAAACACTTCTGCCTGTTCTCCAGTGTGAATTCCTATTAACAAAGACTGCAGTTTTGGCAGAAAACACCTCTAGCTAATCACTTGTCTATTACTAAGGTGGAGACTCATATTGTTCATTTACACAAATAATTAATCTCTCCAGACCTATAGAATTCAGCAAGGACCAGAATTTAACTCTACAATTTTCGTGCTAACACTAGAACCATGGTTAATGGACAAACACTAAAAATTGTGATGCACTGAACTTAATTATGGCAAAATTTACTCTACAGCCCAGGCTTTGACATGAACAACCCAACAGCTGCTTATTTAGTGTTATTTATGCATATGCAAGGGAAATTAATATGCGAAGTTGGTTCTTTTTCCAACCCATATTGAAGATACCTTTAATACAGTAAAGACACCTTTAAATATTTGGCATGTATTCCTTGTGAAATAGAAGAACTTGTATTAGGTATATGTCGTATGTATGTCCTCTGTAAACCATATTTCTGTTGTGGTTTTGACTGAAGTGCTTATTCAGGAGTTTTCCTGAATAAGCACTTTTTGTCCAGGCAGTTAGTTTTTATTCACAGTTACCCAGCAGACAAGTCGGTTCAACAACCAGAGAAAGAAAGAAATAATAATTTGGTAAGTTTGTTTAAACTTAATGCAGGCCTTGCTATGTGGATTAATTAGTATGCATGGATGACAGATGGTCTTTTCAGGCTCAGGGACATGCAGATATGTGGATACACTAATGTACCCGAGCAGAATAAAGTACAGCGCAAAGCTGTCATATACTATAACACTCCTGCTAACACATGTTACCTTGCAAGAGAAATGAAAGATGCTAGTGAGACTCAGTTTTTAATTTAAGATGAGATGGGATGAGAACATGAAGACAAAATGTTCAACAACAACTTGAAGACTTTTGATTGAGGTCACAAACACATAGGGCTTCGATTTGCCTGGTGGGCTCATTTTTTTTATCATTTGTCCTCCCTTGTGAATGTAAATTTACTGCATTTCAAATTTCCATATTTTGAATAATACGTTTTGGGATTTGGAATCACAGTTTTTGTATTCTCAGCGCACTGGTTTTCTCAACAACCGTGCTTACTGAGAAAACCAGCCATGCATACAAATGCATATTTTAGCAAAGTAATTCCTGCTTCCTCCCTATAACATCATTTTGACATAGTCCTAATTTACAGTGTCTAATATGATTTGACATTTAGCTCCCTGGGAAAGATTTACCACACTATTTTGTGCACATATGAATGTAATGTTTACAAGTAATAATTAGTTGTTGTTTTGTTTTTGAGTAGGCTTCATGTGCAGTGAGACTTTTTACCTTTTACATCATGACAGCTAGCTCAGCCCAGAACAGAAAATCCTCTCAGTTTTAGACTCTAGAGCCAGTTTTGGTTGTAGAATTGACGCTGACTGAAGGTTTGCTTTACATCCTGTTCTCTTTGGGCTTATTTCAAAATGCCTCACATTTTTTGTTAGTCTGAGTCAACATAAAAACTCATGCTAGCAAAGATTTATAGCATGCTTGTTTTAATGATTGTATGGTATATGTGGGGTTATTGTGCTGGAGAAATAGGATGAGATAATGAGTGAGTCAGTATGAGCAAGCATGGCAACCTTCAGGCAGTTCTTTATACCTGTGTAGTCTTTACATAATGGCCTTGGTTTGTCTTTAGATCCTACACCTGTGTCTGTGAGGGAGTTCAGTTTGATGCCATCTTAAATCTGGACTATATGTGCAGTAAAAACAGCAGTCTGGAGTATTGTGCATTTGTTACACTTGTGAACACGATGCATTTAAAATGTCAGAGAGGGATTACAAATAAAGATGAGCTGTATGAATAGACATAGTGGAAACTCTGAAAGCGCTATAATTTTTTTCTTTTCAGATATTGGGTAGCCGTAGTCAGGATCGTGTAGGGCTTGTTAGGTGTTTTTTTTCTTGCCTCCTGGGGGAAATTAAAAATAGAGCTTGGCGTGGACTGCAGTTACCCCCAGCGATGCAAATGGAAGTGGCTGGAGCAGCTGTGCCGAAGCCGTGTCGTGTTCAAACAGTCTGGGGTTCATGACCTGTTCTTCATTTCTTATTAGGGGAGCTTCTAACTATATTCCTCACAGCACAATTTTTTGTAAAGATAGTATGTTTGTGTTTCATATCCACTCGTATCCTTTCATGTAGATGTGGTTAGTTTAGATGTGGGTGTCACAGTTTGGATGGAATCCTGGCTACCCCATGTGCTGTCCTTGGCTGCAAATCTGGAGAGGATGCGACTGATTCATTCCAAGACAGGAGAGAACACTAAGCACTCCTCCACAAAGTGCTTTTTGTTGCAAGCCGAATAGAGCTTGTGATGCTCAGTGATGCTGCATGGGTAGTGGCTCAGAAAATGTGGCAGGCCTAACATGCCTTGAAGGAACACTGTGCCCCCTGGTAGTGTTGTCACGCAGTATAAGGGAGAGAATAGGAGATTGGTATAAAAAAATCTATATAATGGTTTGAAAATATTTAAGCATTCAACTTCACCTATTTGCACATCACCTGTGAATTAAAAAAAGGGTAAATGGCCAGAAACCTATTAGCTAGATAAACAATGGAAAAGGTCAAAAAAACAAGGTCAGTGTTGCTTCTCTCCATTCATTAATGAAGGAACACAGGAAAGAGAGAGCGAGAGAGAGAGTGTCTCCTGGGCTGATTGTCTGTATGGATAGTGAAACGGGCCAGAGTGCAGTTAAAGGCTTTGACATCACAGGCATAAAAATAGCAGATGGAGTATCCCATGGCATGCTGCTCCTGAGCCTTTCTCTGCAAGCTGCTCAGAGCAAGTAGAAATTGTTTCTTGTTTGCATTGTTCTGGTTCGCTCCAGCCATCAATGTGAGAGGGCATAAATAATTCATGGGTTTAGCTACACGGCAGACCATCCACATCCATTTATACTCTGCCAACATTTTCTGCTCTTGTAACGTTGCCTGTCAGGAATTGTAATTGTAGCAGTTACCATGCAGCAGCCCTCTAATCATTCGTAAACATGATAAATGCCTATTGACTGAGCAGCACAATGACTTTGGGTGAAGCAGATTAAATTAGATGTTCAGAAAAACCCAAAGTGCCTGACTCGGAGTTCCACTGGTGTTTCTAGCATTGCTTGTCCTTTAATGCTTTTATTTTACTTTTGGTAAGGATTTTATTGTCTTAGAATACTTCTACTTGTCAGCGTGAGATTAAGCTACTTAATCACGAGGACATTTTTTTAAAATAGTCTTTTATAATAATTTTGGTGCTGACTGTATTTACAGTATAAGTTTTGTCAGTCTAAACATGACTTAAAAACAGCAAAACCTAGAAGTCTGCGATCATAGCACATCACTACGTACCCTGGGTGCTGTGATCACTCGTTATTGATGGAAGCAGAAAAGAAGTCGCAGATGAGGATCTACATGGCTCGAGTTTTATTCACACTTAACTACAAGTCGATGCATTTCTAGCCTGATTGAGAAGTTAGCTGAGTTAACTAGGAGCGAATGCCAACTGCTTCTCCCTTCATTGAAAAGGCTATTTGGATTCTAATTAATATTAATGCTTTATGAATATTAATGACTAGCAATCAGTCTAGGTGAAAAGTTGTGAGGTGGAAAGGAAGAAAAGGCTTCATTTTCTGTGTAAAAATCATAAAATTTGTGTTTTATACACACTCAAGAAGTCATCTTTTACTTTTAGCTGAAAGTTTGTTAGTGAATAAAATTGTCACATTTCATAGAACACAAGCTGACCTTATGTAATTATGTTTAAAATGTTATTTTCTTAAAATAAATCTTTCAATTAAAGATAAAAATTCTGTATTAAGTTAATTAACCACAGACATTTTTCATACTCTCCTTACCAAGGGTGCCAATAATTCTGGAGCTGATAGCAGTGCTTTATATACTGGTGCAGCTTTTTAAGTGTGAAAATAGCAAGACCTATGACAAATGGGGGGGGGGGGCAGCATGATCAATGAAATACAAGCTACTGTACTAACTTTACTGTCAACAGGCATATACATGGGCTGTGTGTGTGTTTGGAGGGAATGTGTAATTGGGTGTGGGGGTGTGTGTGTGTGTGTGTGTGTGTGTGTGTATCTATATATATATATATATATGTGTGTGTGTGTGTGTGTGTGTGTGTGTGTGTGTGAGAGAGAGAGAGTGTGTGTGTGTGTGTGTGAGAGAGAG
>JAOUWY010000062.1:16308046-16319049 GCA_025728095.1 Prietella phreatophila | reverse complement strand
ACACACACACACACACACACACACACACACACACACACACACACACACAATTAAATATCATCCTGGAGTGTACCCAAGTTGAATATTTGGTGTGGAGGTGTATGCGTTTATGCCTGTCAATGTTAAATGTTAAGTGTCGTTTAAAAAAAACTGTATTACTGCAACTTCATTAAAGAGTACTGGTATCAGTTAGGACTCATATTACACACATGTGTGCATGTTTTCTTCTTTAAACTACATCCTGGTGCATTTAGCATTTTGAACCATTGATGCTCATGTTATTTCGCTGCAGACAAATTAATTATAATTCCTCAGCATCTCTCTTCTGTGAAAGCCAGTGTTTATTTATGAACATTTCTGTATTTAACTGATATATTCACTAGGGTGCACAGTGGCTTAGTGGTTAGCACATTCACCTCACACCTCCAGGGTTGGGGGTTTGATTCCTGCCACTGCCCTGTGTGTGCGGAGTTTGCATGTTCTCCTCGTGCCGGGGTTTTCTCTGGGTACTCTGGTTTCATCCCCCATTACAAAGACACACTTTGTAGGCTGATTGGCATGTCCAAAGTGTCAGTAGTGTGTGAATGTGTATTTGATTGTGCCCTGCACAGGCTGTACCCCTCCTTGTGCCCAAAGCTCCCTGGGATAGGCTCCAGGTTGCCCGTGACCCCGTAGGATAAGCAGTATAGAAAATGGATGGATGGAATATATCCACTAATGTAATATTATCAACTCTGTTATTAAATCCTTATGCATGCTGATGCAAAAATCTTATTGGAACATCTAATGATTTCTCTCTCTTCTGTCTGTCCAGGTGGTGTTGGTCTTTGCTCTCAGTATCGGAGCCCTTGGAATATACTTCATAGACTCGTCTGAGTGAGTATTACACTTTTTTAGCTTCCTTGGCATCTCTTTGGGATTCCAATTTCTACAATTGCCAACATCTAATAAATTTTACACTGCACAACAGATGGGCATTATTAATTAAATTCTTATTTTAAACCAAATACTAGTTTAGTTTCCCCTGGGGAGAAGGCCCATGTTCTTGTACTTGTTTACTGGCCAGCATACAGATTTCCTTTGGTCAAATTTTCGGGCGCATCTTGTCTTTCCTTAAAAGGTCTTATGACTCGTGAATGAATGTTTTCCTATGTTCTGTAAGACCTATGCTAATGGAGAATTCACTGGCTTATTGTGCCAGCACAGAGCACAGGTGGGCACATTCATCTGTACCAGCAAAGTGTACCATTAAAGAATTCCCGATATTTGTTCTGGTCCCATTGAAAATTAAATCCAGCCCCGGGTAGCATGATTATTTTGTCAATGGAATCCAAGTGAGTCAGTTTCCATGGTTACATCATGTGGAAAATCCCTGGTGCCCACTCCTCCCATCCCCCATGATCCTTAGAGACAAGCACAGTCTTCCTTTGCCCAGCTGTTGCTCAGGCAACCAGGTAGCACTGCGTGCAAATGGAACTCATGTTTCCTTATGCTCTGTGCCTGCTGTCATCCTGCCTTGGGGAAGCAATGACTCCGTCAATTCAGACTCAATACCATAACCTGGAGGATTGAACACTTGCAAAGACGTGAAGGGATGCCAGGGGAGATGGAGTTATAGTACTATCTTTCTGACTAGTGATATTGTGTCCAAGCGCAAGAAAAATGGCCAATCATGTCCAACATCTGTATATGCTGAAATCTACATTACTAAACCAGGGAGTCTGAAACAGCCCTACAAATGAAAATGAAAATGTCACATACAGCTTTACGTACTTGGTGTATGTTTTTTTGTCTTGCGTTTAAGAGAGTTGCCAACCTCTCTAGTTTAACAGGAGACACCTATAAAGTACTTTTTCCTGCTTTTTCAGATAAATCAACAGTCAGACCAAATGAGAATAACATTCACCCAACAGAAAAGACAATTCACTGAGGTGTAAAGGAAGCTGGTAGCGATTAATTTCACTTCATGCCTCCTTTATCTAGTTGAACTTTTGTGTGAATTCACAAGGCTTTTTATTTTGAGCTTTGGTCATTAAAATAATGGAGGTGCTGCTTATTATTAAGTAGCAATCACACTGAATGTTTGCCTTGCTGTTTTCTTACTAGTGCTTGACGCACATCTAAAAAGAAAAATAGCTGTCTTATCTGACATTTGCCAGGGCTTTTTTGGTTAAATTCTGTTTTTCTGTTGCCAGCTAGGATTTTCTTATTAGAAATGTTGCCGCCTCTGCTTTTATACAGTACAGCCTAAAGGATGAGTTTGAGGAAAAGGTATATCTATCTTTAATATTCTTTATCCAAAGTTTTCTTATTTACAGTAGTTTTGCATTAATGTTTAATGACCGTCAATTAGCCTTGTGTGACCAACCTGCTAAAGTCATGAACCCATTTGCTTTAAACCATGCCCAGTTGTTAAGTAATGAAATAGTCTTGTCTATATGGATTGTGAAGTTGTTTGACATATTTAAATTGATGTAATCAATCAAAACAAGAAAAGAATGTTTCCAAGGAATATCTATACTTTTGTAGTATTACTTAGCCATTTCCTGTGGCTCAAGGACTCGTACTATCAGCAGTGTTTGTGTGACTAATACTAATACAGCTGCTGTGTGATTACCGATGTCCCCTCTGGGTTATTTCCTCTGGAGGTAAATTACAATATGGCCATGCTATAAGCACTACTTTAGATTTTCATGAGAATGGATGGAAACCAACATGTAGTTTTCATCTAAGCTGTGGGCGAGTGTTGAAATAATTCTCATTGTGTACAGAGTGTTGTGTTTAATGGGACAGATAAAGTGGCTGCCTCTGGGCCTGTTGCTGAGCAAACTTCCTCAGACAGTATACTGGAAGCCCTGATGGATAATAATGCCAGGGTTAGAACACGATCAACATCAACAACAAACTAAATCTGGCATCACTTTATTAGGAACATCATACAAATACTGAGTATTCCTTACTTTGCTCTCAGAACAGCCTCAGTTCCTTGTGGCATGGATACCACAAGGTGTTGGAAGCATTCCTCTGAGATTCTGGTCCATACTGACAGATTTGCTGCAGATTTGCCAACTACATGTTCATGCTGTGAATCTCACATTTAACCACATTCCAAAGATGCTTTGTTGGATTCCGGGCTGGTGACTGGGAGTCCACTGAAGTACATTGAACTCATTGTCATGTTCATGAATCCAGTTTCACACAACTTTGTGACATGGTGCGTTGTAGCTATTATAAGATGGGTAAATTTTGGTCATAATTGGTGCATGTGTTTAGCATGTGTTTGGCATTCAAACAATGATTGATTGGTATTAAGAGGCCCAGTGTGTGTGAAGAAACCATTCCCCACACCATTACAGCACTAACCTGAACTGTTAGCACAAGACAGGATGAGTCCATGGATTCATAATGTTTATGCCACATTCTGACCCTACCTTCTGCAAATTTCAGCAGAAATCTGCATCAGACCAGGCTACATTTTTCCAGTCTTCAACTGACTGATTTCAATGCACCTGTGCCCACTATAGCCTCAGATTCCTGTTCTTGGCTGACCGGCTTGAACCCCGATGTTGTCTTTTGCTTTTGTAGCCATCTTCTTCAAAGTTTGTTTTGTTGTGCATTCTGAGATGTTTTTCTGCTCACTGTGATTTTAAATAGTGGTTATTTGAGCTACCACAGCTTTTCTGTCAGCTCAAACTAGTCTGGCCATTCTCCTGTGGCCTCTCTCATCACCAATGCATCTCCACCTGCAGAATTGCTGATCACTGGATGTTTTTTTTGTTTTTCACACCATTCTGTGTAAGCTCCAGAGACTCCAGAGTTTTGTGTATCCCAGGAGATCGGCAGTATCTGAAATACTCAAACCAGCCTTTCTGGCACCAACAACCATGGTACGGTCAAAGTCCCTGAGATAAAATTTTTTTCCCATTCATATGTTTGATGTGAACATTATCGGAAGCCCTGTATCGGTAAGATTTTATGCATTTCTCTACTGCCACAAAATGGATAATTATGTGAAAGTGCAGGTTTATAGGTGTTTCTAATAAAGTGGCTGGTGAGTGTAATATATAAGCACACAGTCACTGTGGGATCTGGTCTATAATATTACATTGCTAGTTGTGAGAAGTTTCTTTAATTTTAAGGGTTTTTTTTTAAATATAGGCTAACAGCAGATTATTAAAAGCAGATGAAGAAACGACCATGTAGTATTTTTAATGTTGGCTGAGGTGCTGATGGACTGAGTTTCTGCGCAGATACTTGCTGATAAGTAGGATTATAGTGAAGCCTATCCTGAGAACTAATGTCATTTCTGGTCTTCGTCAAGGATCTTGTCTGACATCTGACATGCTGTGCTGTGCTGTGCTAATGTCATTGGTGTGTGTTTAGCTTTGTGATTGAATTATTTGCTATATAGAGACAGAGCTGTTGGTGATATGATCAACAGACAGCCTTTTAATCAGTGGCTGTGAGTTTTTGGAAAATGCTTTGAGAGTTTAAGGGTGGGGAAAATGTATATCATTTAATAGTATCTTAATCTTTTGTGGGAGGACCAGCTTGTGTGTTGCGTCTTGTCTGTGCTCGCATTTGTTTAAGGCTCAAATTAGGACACTTCACATGATCCTTCTTAACCCTTCACCTGGTCAGCTCCAAATCAGGAAATGGCAGCAGCGGCGAATGTTGGGACCTTTTCTAATGATCAGAACAGACCAAAGCTCTTAAGTTCCTCATCACAGTCCAGCACCATGGCAGCTAAACCCTCTTCCCCTACTGTTTTTACCACAGAGATGTGTGTAAACAACACACACCTTCTCACTCTATGTGCCATCTGTGCTAGCACTCATTAACTGACCTCTGCTGCTGGCATGAGTTACACCCTGAGTTTGTAACAGATCATCTTTTATCAAATCATCCTTTATGGCACTATCAAATAACTTTTCTTATTTCTGTTTATTTCTCAGTATATACAGAATGTAAAAATAAAAATAAAAAAAGAAACATGGCACATGCCAAAGTACTGTTGGTGTTTAAATACACAAAGTAATGGTCCATTAAAAAGGCCATCTGAAAACATGGGATGATATTTTGAGTGATTTTCACAAAATGCTGCCTAAGGTAACTCTGGATTTGATGTAGGATAAAATGCTGCACTGGCTGCAATGGGGAGGGCAAAGATGAGTCTTTATTCCCGCTTCAGTGGCCATGCTTACCTCACAGCGAGGTTTACACAGCTCAGTGGATGCACAGCCCTCTCTGGTGGCCAAACAGCATCCTCTCCAGATAGAGGCATAGGCATGGTCATGTTTGGATATCTCACAAGCATGCTGTTCACTGGAAAGAGAGGATAGAATATGGCAGTGTGTTGATTAGGGATTGTTTTTGTTCATTGTTGGGGTGAGTGGTGAAGTGGCACAGTGAAACTACAGCCAAACAATTTCGTTCTTTTATTTAATTGAACATGTTTAAGTGTGTAATGCTAGACATCTGTGATAACACACCTCAGAATATGGAATCATTGAGCCTCATTTATCAATGTTTTAGTAAAGTTGTGTAAACGTTTTTGTTGGCCAAACCAAAGTAAAAGTTCCTTCCACATAGACCCAAGTGTGGTGATGCTGATTTTCTTCCTGCTCATATGCGTATGTCGATAAATGCCATAAATTACCGAATGCGTTCACGGCACAGCTGATTTATATTTAGTGATGCAAACAAAACTCCATAAAAGGCAAAGCACATGGAGAGCAGAAAAATAAGAAAAATAATGACTGAATGGTCAAAGAGCTCCTCCTAATGGCAGAGGAGTGTGTTAAATCTTCCAGTATTTCAGCTCAGCCACTGCAACGCATCAGCTACCATTAGGCACACTGCAACTCTTCAAGTTTTTATAAGGCACTCTTTGTTTAGTGCTAATTGAATCTCTAGCTTTGTGTTCATTTATTGGTTTCTTTTGAATTTCTTTCGAATTAAAAAGTCACTACATTAATAAAATAAGCGTAATTAAAACAACAGAGCAGTTTAAACTTGACAATGCAATATGTATAGAAAATTGCAGTAACCCATGCCATTTATTTGATCTGAAGATTCACATTAGTTACTCTCCTTATATGTACATTTACACAAACTCAGGAGCTCTTGTCGGATACGGACACTATGAGAGAACAACATTTTTATGAATACCACATATTTTGTGCAAATGCTCCTGTGTGCATTCGTATACAGTTTGATAAATGAGGCTTAATCTATAAATTAAGTATAAATACACGAAACATGATTCACAAAATTTGTTCGCAAATAATTTGGCTGCACACAATATTTTAATTAAATGGCAAAAAAATCTGTAAGTAAGCCTGTTGATTATATTTGGTCCTGTGAATGAATTCAAGCTATTACACAATACCATTCCTGCATAGGCTGGCCTTGGACAGTACATGCATTTACTCGCATTATGTTGTTGCAGTCCTATAGATCCACTTATTTTTTCACTGGCATATACTGTCTAGTACAATTAACATCTGTAGTGGATATAAATAGGGTAAAGAGATATAAACAGTTGTGTTGTGGTAAATTTTGTTAGGAAATCTTTTGTCTCATTTCAGTATTCATAATGGTACACACACACACACCCCTCTTGGCCATGGGGTCTCTTTTAGCGCAGTCTGCACAATGAAAGCAGATATACTGTATGTAGGCCAACAGCAGCGAGGCTCTCCTTCAAGGAATGCCTTTATTTGTGTCCCACTTGTGCTGTATTTATAAATGTGAGCATGGCTGCTCTTTAAAAGACTCATGCTGCTGCTGCAATGCAGGGATGAATAATACACATAGTTAAACACTGGTGGAGCATCCCTGTGCTTTTACATCTCCTACACACTAGGAGCATGATATTTACGCTCAAAGTCACTGGAGGAAGGAGAGTGAGAAAATGGTTAGACTGAAGGAATACAGATAGGTAGAGATTCTTCGAGGTTAGGAAATATGCACTGATCTTTACATGATCTTGACTTTACATGATCATATGCTATAGTGTGCCTCCAGTTTCAGTAGAGAAGTCTGGAAGTCATGTTCCTTAAGTTATTCACGGAAAGAAACGCAGCAGTGCTGACTCAGAAAAAAACTCTGCAGCACCAGGCTCTTATCAGTAAAGCAGAACTGTGGGATACAGAGCTTCTGCAAAGCACAAATGAGTAGCTTGGCACCACGCAAGCCTCAATCAATAAAAAGATAAAGGACATTTCATTTTCCTCTGCTGTATAAAACGTGTAATCAATGTACATGAAAAGAGAGCTCTATACATGAGAGATTTCTGCAGCTTAATGGGTTTGTGTGTGTGAGGATGGAGTGTAACACAATATTATCTGCAGCTCAGATTTCAACAGGAAGTGGGCATGGCCGAAAACGATTTATTTATTTATTTATTTTTAAATGTGAATCCTATCACTATTCATTATGTTTCTCAAAAGAATGATGTATTTCCCAAAGCAGGAAACTGTTGTTTATAATTCACAACAGTAGCCACCTAATAATATTTTTTATCAGATTTACTTTCATTTTGGGGTTTGTTAAATTCCAGAAAGACCAGAAACGATTGCTGGACAGGCTGTCAGAATGTACTATGAAGCTGGGACACAGCGCTGCTGCTAGTCAAATTGGGGTCCTACAAGCAGCAGTTCCTTATAATGCCTGTATGATTTTACAAGGAAGATATTTATTTAATAACAATGAATATTGATTAAAAAAAGCATAAATTGCGCTGTGGGCAATATGGAGCTATCTTTTGTGAATTTTGGGCCAGCATGTATAGTAATATGGTTTGATTTTGGTGCTCAGTCAAGCAGTGTTTAGGTCAGGCTACTGGAACAAACCACTGAGGAAAGAGAATACAAAAAAATCCAAACAATGTAGCTCTTTTTTATTTTATTTTATTTTTTTTATCCGTATCAATTTAAAACACATTATCTGTTCATTCAGAGTAATGTACAGTATTTGTCCTCTGTTACATTCTTGTGTGTGTGTGTGTGTGTGTGTGTTTGTGTGTGTGTGTGTGTGTGTGTGTGTGTGTTCTGTGAGGATGCCGTACATCTACACTGAAGATCTAAGGGTTTAACATGATAGGCATTGTAAGCACTGGGCTGTCATGTTGTATCGTAGCTACAGTACATTAGTACAGTAAGCTGCTCCCCTTAGCCTTTCATTTTCTCCTCTCCTCAATGAGCAATGCTTTGTGTGTTTTCTCCTTTAAGTGAACCACATGCAGAGGGTGCTTCAGGGAGAATCAAAGCACAGAGGCTACAGTATTTTTAGGGTCTCAACTGAGGTTGTATATGTCTGGTACCCTTGCAGGTGCTACATCATTCCTATTATAGAAATGGTGCCTTGACCTAAATCACTCACTGCTGTATTAAGTTGGTTCTATTACCTTCAGGAACAACTCTCTCTTTCTCTCTTGCACAGGGGCTTGCTTGGGCCTGGGGTTGCCTCTCCGTGATGCCTTGCTCCTCCCAGTGCCATTATCAGTTTTTTTTGGCCTGCTGGCTTCTTTTAAATGGTTCAGACTTACAGTAAATATAGTGCACATTGTTAAATAGCTGTACAGATTGAATATTTATTTGCTGTTTAAAATGTTCTGTGGAGCTGAGGAAGGCATTTAAACAGGACACATGATTCCCTGGGTGTCAACACCTCACACACATTGTCACACGTTTGGCAGCAGCAATAGAGGCCCGAGGCCACCTAGTGTAAGGATGAGCATTACGGGAGCATCTGTGCAGGTTTCAGCCCATCCGCTGCTCTGTCCCCCAGCATTCTTCACTTGACCTGAAATCAGCCGTGTTTTAAATAAAGCCAGTGGAAGACAAACTGTCCAGGTTCTTGTGCTGGGACAGCGTTGACGGAGGTGGCTTATGTAAGCCGAGTTCCTGGTCTGTTCTGCCTGGACACAGTGCTTCTCTGAACGAGGGTCGTTGTGTTTCCTAGTTTACACTTACGCAGAGATGCCTTTTGGACTCACCGATCATTGCCTTATTTCTGTTTCCATGACATATTTGCATAAACAGTTAGCAGGGCGCTCTTTCACTGTGAATACTTTCTATACCATAGTGTTCACCCTTCAGCTCTGAGCTTTCATCTACAAGTATTCTCCTGCTGACGTTTATCTAGGCTGAAGTTCAGCAGGTCACGTTATTGTGAAATGGGAGCAGAATTGTGCTAGAAGGCATGTACAACTCAGACCAAATGGCGCACTGCCTGCAGGACTCTACATGTATATGTAAAAGCATCTGCTGCTATGTGACATGTCTGACAGTTACTGCGTGAATAATTACAAATGTTAGTGTTATCTTTTTTCATAGAAAGAGATTAGTAGGCATACGGTAAACAATGACCTAAAGTTTATGCGCTGACTGAGCACATAATTAGGAACACTGTACTAATACTGGGTAGGACCTTCCTTTGCTCTCAAAACAGCCCTAATTCTTCATATCATGGATTCCACAAGATGTTGGAAAAATTCCTTTGAGATTCTGGTCCATGTTGACATTCCTACAGATTTTCAGGTGCACTTTCATACTGTGAATCTCCTGTTCTACAACATCTCTAACGTGTTCTATTAGTCATAGATTAGGTACAGGTATTCCTAATATAGTGCTCGGTGAGTGTATTTCATCCAAAAAAGACTTGCAAAACATGTCAAAGCTAAATGCTAAACCAGTAAAGAAAAAAATTTATAAATACAGTGCAGTGAAAAAGTATTTGATTTCTTCTGTTTTTGTGTATATCTCATGCTAAATTGTTTCAGAAATTAAAACAAAATCTAGGGTAAAACAGCAGCAACCTGAATAAACACATAATACAGTTTTTAAATGATAATGTTATTTATTAAGACAAAATGTTATCCAATATGTACTGGCCTGTGTGAAAATGTATTTGCCCCTATAGTTACTAATTCCCCAAATCTATGAAACTGGATTCATAAAGGGGTTCAGCTGGACTAGACACAAGCAGACCTGATTACTGCAAACCCTGTTCAATCAGATACTCACTTAAATAGAACTTTTTCTACAGTATGAAGTTGGTTAAAAGGTCTTACCCAGTAATTGCTATGCCAAAAATCAAATAAATTCCAGAAATGATGAGGAAGGTGATTGAAATACATCAATCTGGGAAGGGTTACAAAGCTATTTCAAAGGCTCTGGGACTCCAAAGAACCACAGTGAGATCCATTATCTCTAGGGCTGTGACGGTGGCAGCTTTTTACCACTGCAGTGGCTAATGATCAAACCACCATGGTGAGTGGTGAAATTTATATCACATTATAATATAATAATAATAATCATAGGGTATATACAGTATCTCACAAAAGTGAGTACACCCCTCACATTTTTGTAAATTTGATTATATCTTTGACATTAATGTCTAAACCGCTGGCAACAAAAGTGAGTACACCCCTGAGTGAAAATGTCCACATTGGACCCAAAGTGTCAATATTTTGTGTGGCCACCATTATTTTCCAGAACTGCCTTAACCCTGTTGGGCATGGAGTACACCAGAGCTTCACAAGTTGCCACTGGAGTCCTCTTCCACTCCTCCATGATGATATCACGGAGCTGGTGGATGTTAGAGACCTTGTGCTTCTCCACCTTCCATTTGAGGATGCCCCACAGATGCTCAATAGGGTTTAGGTCTGGAGAAATGCCAGTCCATCACCTTCACCCTCAGCTTCTTTAGCAAGGCAGTGGTCATTTTGGAGGTGTGTTTGGGCAATCAAAATTATTCAACCCCATTGCAAATCAGGTTTTGTGCCAAAACTTACAGACTTTCAGCTGTTTGCAATGAACAAATTAAACAAAAGCAATCAAAATTGTTCAACACAACGAATGCTTCAAGTGGTTTCCTCAAATTCAATTGAAAATGCAATTATATATATTATATAATGAGTTCTCCAGTCTCAAAATTATTCAAAGCCCTGAATAGAATCCCTCACAACAACACAAGTATGCAAAGCAGGTGTTGTC
>JAOUWY010000062.1:16279742-16297850 GCA_025728095.1 Prietella phreatophila | reverse complement strand
GTGGGTACATTTGGCAAAGTAAGTCTCTGCCCTTATGTTACTGAAATGTCTAAGACTGCAACTCGCCCTGTAGAAGCAAGACAGCTAGATGTTATTTATGTTATGAGTGTACTAACAAAAAAAAAGCTTCAGCAAAACCTGAGATTCTCTATAGATGGGGATCGCCTTATATAACTGACATGTTCTTTTGTGATAACCTGTGTATTTGCTCCCAGCAAGAGGTGACGTGGCAGCATCCATGTCCAGCCTCATCATGTGTGTGTTGGGCTCAGTAGATGACTGACTTATCTGTACGGCAGTGCGATGTGTTTCACTTTGAGAGGTGTGATGTAACTCTCGTCTCTCACAGTAATTCCATCAAGCTGGTGAACCTGTGTTCCATCTTCATAAGCACATGGCTCACAGCTGCAGGATTCATTCATCTGGTG
The DNA here is from genome assembly GCA_025728095.1 of Prietella phreatophila. Taxonomy (NCBI): domain Eukaryota; kingdom Metazoa; phylum Chordata; class Actinopteri; order Siluriformes; family Ictaluridae; genus Prietella; species Prietella phreatophila. Next base: position 16,297,422 of record JAOUWY010000062.1, on the reverse strand, counting down.
AGTGAGAAAACACACAGAGTACCCCCCAAGCCCCTTCAAAGGAGTAAGCGTACAGGTGGCCGTCAAAATAAATAGAATATTAAAGAGGAACAAACATCTGATTAATATTCTGAATTTGTAGGAGTTTTTTTTTCTAGCAGTGATACTAAAAATTCAGTTTTTCTTTTTATTTCCTTATCAGGATATGCCAGGGGACATCTGTGCCACTAGATGGCAGCAGAAACTCTGCACTACAGTAAAGCCACCTGTTTGGTTCCTCTCTCAGTTGAAGCACATAAAACCCTTCTTGGGTGCCCCAGATTCAGTGGTGGCTATAATATGAGGAAACAGTAGATGGCTGTAAAGGATCAGGCTTGGAGCTGAAACCGAAGGCCTTGATTTGTCTCAGTAACACTATTCGTGCTCTTCCCTCACAGGTGGAAAACTCAGGGGATCCCTGGGAAAACTTCCAAAATTCTCAACCGCTTTCATATTGGGAATGTGTGTACTTACTCATGGTTACGATGTCCACGGTGGGATACGGGGATGTCTGTGCGAAAACCACCCTGGGCCGACTTTTCATGGTCTTCTTCATTCTTGGCGGTTTGGTAAAATAACTTTCATCTGCACTTTGTCTTAGCCCCTTCATGCACCACATCATCTTCCACTTCATGTAGACAGAGACAAATGTTTTCAATTCAAAGCCCATAACTGTCACCAACCTACAGTCCTCATAAAACACACATCACCTTGTATATTCCCAATGTCTTTATAACACCGACTGAACTTCTCTCCTCTTGTTCTCCCACCATAACACATGTAGACCTGACATGTATGCTAAAGTGTTTTTTGATTGTTCATCCTGAGATGTAACCAATGTCTGATTAAGGATATTATGCATTTTATGAATGTTTTGTAAAACATGTTAAGTATTAAGTACAAAATCTGATGATACTGTAGCTATTTTCTTAAAGCAGTTGCGGTTTCAGGCCCCTACCCTTCTGTGTCTCTCCCCAAATTCCAACAAACACAGTGGCAGGAAGATGACCAATAGTCCTATCTGAACCCTACCACAGCACCTGCAGCCCCCCATACTACAGACTATGCGCAGTACACACCACACACTACAGCTAGTCTATTTGTAAAGTTTACACAGCATAGTAAAAATACAGACCAGCCTGAATGTATGTAGGACCCATGGGACCCAACAAGGAAGTCGAGCGCACAACACCACCTTCTACACAGTACAGCACAATAAACAACAGAAAAATCTGTGTAACAGTGTGTGTGTGTGTGTGTGTGTGTGTGTGTGTGTGTGTGTGTGTGTGTGTATGTGTGTGTGTGTAGTCAAGAGTTTATTAAGGAGACACACACACAGCTCTAGACCAAAGTACACAGTTTATAAAACATGGCACATTATTATAGCCAAACATACATAACTACATACAAGCTACAATACAGCCTGAATATTTATAGTCCAACTGTCATAGCTTAAAATGGACAACACAGAGCAAATGGTTACATCTGAACATCTTACAGAGTACAATACAGAGCAAACAGCTATAGTTAAATAATCACATAATTTTTTATACATTTAAAGCAAATGATAGAGATCCCAGTATAGATACGGACTAAATAGGAAGGGTTTTTATAGTTATTGAAGTCTTTGAGCTACTTATTGTATTTAAGTGTAATGTGTTAATTTGTATTTTCTAAAAACCGTTTAAACGTAGTTTTTTAAAAATTTAGTTTTGGTTTGATCCCTGTAGACTTTAGATCAAGCCATATTCAAGGTAAATCTGGGCATCACTTGAATATTAATGCTTAAGTGTAGAAAGGTTTTTACTTTTATATGTTCATCCTGCAAGCATTGACAAACATGAAAACTAAAGGTGTATTCTCTGTCATCCTATTTTGCTTTCGTTCTTGTTGTAGCAGACAACGTGGTATTTATCATTTTATGTTTATCTCAGGTAATTAGACTGGTTAGTTTTCATTAATCATCTGTGTTGCAGCGAGACAGATACAAATTCCAGACTACAACACAAAATCAGTGCTGATAACTGCAGAGTCAGAGAGCAGGAACAGATTAGCCATAGGGCAGAGCAGATCACATACAAACTGTAATCAGACACAGAGCAGATCGGACGATCTCCATATCACACTGTAGATGAAGATCCAGCTGTCATGGAGTCACCGTAGTGATGTGTCCTTCGTTTGTTTTGAAGAGGCCTGGAAGTTATCATAGCCAGTGTTGTTTTGAAGAGGCCTGGAAGTTATCACTGCTTTCTGTCAGCAGCACGATTAATGACTTCAGTATGACGTGCTGTAAAGCATCAGCTCCTGACCCAGCAGATGTCATGATTCATTTGGACCCTGGAGAGAGCAGCAGTGCAGAGTGGAGTCTAGTGGAGGGCCTCAGACAGGAGAGAGATTTCCCCATTTAGAAACAGATACAAAGCTTTCAACACAACAGGTGGCTGCAAACTATGCAAAATACATCCAGCTCATTTCCAGTCACGCTAATGAGTCTTAATGTGTTTTGCAGCTGTGGGCGCTCAGCCTGGACTATTCAAATCAACCTGCCACATTCACAGTGTTTATTGGACAAAACATGGCACATAGGGTTTTTTTGTCTTCTTTTTGCCCCTCCAGTTTTGGTGCTGCCCCAGAATGATGGCTGGTCACATAAACATTTGAAAAGCTTTTTCAAACCAGTAGCTTTAAAAAATTACACTCATCTTGACAGATTAACCCCCCCCACCCCCCAAATTAAATCTGTTAAATGTGTGTTTAACACAGCACACTTAAAGATCTCTGAGCACTTTCATTTGACCATACAAAATCATTTTCCCAGTATTAAACTCTTTAAAAATGTAATAAAATATTCCTAAACCACTACAAAATTCACACACACACTTTGAATGTCTACACAAACATCTGCTCTTGCGATGTCAGGGAGGTGTATGGAGAAGCGTGCACCTCACGAACCAGTCTCTCCTTTTTTTTTTTTAGTCTCTACTTTTGTCTCCTATCTTCTCCTTAGGCCATGTTTGCCAGCTACGTCCCTGAAATCATAGAGTTAATAGGAAACCGCAAGAAATATGGTGGTTCCTATAGTGCGGTTAATGGCAGAAAGTAAGTATTCCAAGTGGCTCTGCTGCCTCGGCTGCAGTAGAACCCCTCTTTGCATGCCCTTTACTTTTTCTGTTCCATGCATGTAGGCCATGTTTGCTCGCTACGTGCCAGAAATTGCTGCTCTCATCCTTAATCGGAAGAAATACGGAGGGATTTATAACTCGACAAGAGGCAGAAAGTAAGTCCAAATCCAGAAGCAGGTGTGGTTGGGTGACATAAGCCCTCCTGATAGTGGAGGATTCACATTAGTACGTAGGTTCTGTTCAGAAATATAGACTTGAAATGGAAATAAATGTCACACTGTGACTGGAGACCTTGGCCATGAAAGCCACGTCCATTTTGTCTTTTTTTTTTTTTTTAAACATCCCGCACAGCTGCATTTTAATTTAATTTCTGTTTCTAGAGCTTTCACGACTCTTGTTTTTGTCATTTTGTTTACTAAGAAAATGGAATATAAATAATCCTTATTTGTTTTTAATGTAATGTGAGAGTCCTATAAAGTTCTGAAAGATAGCAATGAAAACTGCAGTATCTTACTACCTTAAATGCTCCTTTTGTCTGCTTGTAGAGACTCATTTTCATCCTATTTTTCTTTTGTCTTTCATTTTTTTTGGAGTTGACTGACTTTTTGCATGCCCTCTGTGACTGGAGGTCTGCTTTTTTTTGGGTGTGCATGTTGCTTTGAGACAAGCCTACGTGGCTGTGGTACTGCTAGCCCATCACCTCATCTGTGTTTGACATGACTCTGACCCTGATCTTCAGTCACCCTGAATGCCTGGATGCCTCAGCTCTTGCACTGGGGCCTCTCAGTTGCACTTGGCTTGCTTTTTTTTTTGCCCCACTTGGTACTTTGTCCTGTACAGTTGTTATTTATTTCCCAAGGTTGCCCCTGATTGTCAGTGTGGCTTTTTTGAACACCCACTCTGGCTCAAACACAGCCCTGTCATCAGCACGACAATTCTCCCCAAGTGCCTCCGCTTATGTCCTGTATGCTAAAGTCTCCCTTAATCTCTCTCTCTCTCTCTCTCTCTCTCTCTCTCTCTTTCTCTCTTAAACTTGATTTTAAAAAAGCTCATGGCCACAACTAGCTTTCATCGGTTGTCTTTTAGGGCAAATACTAAGCGAAGAGAGACGGAAGGCATTAGAGGCCTTTTTGTTTGATGCTGTTTCCCTGTCAGTGAAACAAGATTGATGAAATGTTATGTTTGGCCTCAGCGCCATGGTTGGATTTGGAGCCTGGTGTTGAGAGAAGGCTTGTCAGAAGAGAGGTCTCTCTCTTTCCATCTGTCTCTCTTTGTCTCTCTCTCTCGCTCTCGTTCTCTCTCGTTCTCTCTCTCTCTCTCTCTCTCTCTGGTCATATGTTCATGTGGTTGCAATTAGAGGCGGCCAGGATCCAATTCTGTGGTCAGGCCAAAGACAGACACCAGGCTTTGCATTATTGCTTTAAATATTGATGTGAGCGTGTTTATATTAATGGATGCTTCAGAACACATAAATAAATGCGTCAGTTTATTTATTTATTTCTTCTCTTGGTACATTTCTGGCAGTCTCAGTGTAGGGGAGTCCATCCCCTACCCCAAATTCTTCTCAGCATAATACTGTTTTAACATAAATTCAACAGGTTATGTCATTGGTTTTAAGATGTTTTTGAATGAATCTACAGCAGCCATGGCAATAAACCCTTCAATTTATAGCATTGTATATAGTTAGTGCAGGATTTAGCTTGTAAAGATTTAGTAAATAATGTGAATTACGAATAGTTTTTAAATGAGTAGAGGATTTTCCGGACTATAAAAGACCTGTTTTTTATCATCAGTCCCAATGTTCAGGTCGAAAATGTAGTCATGTCAAAGGATTGTAGAAAAAAATAAAACAGTGCTGTGAAGTGTGATTACCAACTTTCTGAAAGTTTCTATAATTTTTTAATGAAATTGGCATATCCACTTGTGCATTCGTCTTGGAGGTCCCAACTCTGAAGTCAATCAGCTCCAGCTCCAGTGTGTGTGACTTTTGGCTCAGTGAGTGGTTCTATGTATAAAATCGAGGATCATGGTGGCGTGTTCAGCCGTCAGCAGTGACAGAACTGACGCTGGATGTGCAGTTGTAATATAGAGCAGCTCTGCTGGCACAGGTCTGTCTCTGCGGTTTCCGTTAAAAAAGTACTGGACCAGGACAAACGAGCCACATAAACCCTGCATGAACTCTGAGCTTATACACTTCCTCCGAATGTGTGTGCGGACACCGAGAATGTGGAGCCAGCTCCACCTAGACTTGCAGGACAATGTTCTTGTGTGTGAAAGTGTAGAAAAGCGAACAACGTGTTAACGCCATTACCAACATGGCTCTCATAGCGAATGAAATTTTGTGCCATCAGTGGAACATTAGTCATTAGGTTCTCTTTGCTCTGTTGAGGTTGATATGGAAAATAAGCTCAGTGCACCATGCCTCATGATGTTAAGTCACAGCACCTGCAGTCCTGTCACTGACAAAATGATACTTTTAAATATATTAAGCATACCTGCAGATGGAGAAAGCACAGTGGAAATGAACAAAATCAACAAATCTGAAATGGAGTCCAATAAGTAAACAGATAAACAGGAGTATGACTAGATTTATTTTCATAATTCTAATTTCGTTAAGAGGGAAAAGAATCCCATGCATTAACTTGGCACTTTGATATTCAGTGAAGGTCACGTTAATTGAGTAGTTCTAATGAGGACAGGAATAAAACCTGTCTCTCACTTGTTTTACAATGAGAATGACTCAGCACAGACATCCATTTGGTACACTTTCCTGGTACCTAAAACCCTCCGTGTCCCTGATATGACACATCTCTTCTGTTGCTGTCTGAGGACAATCAGATCCATGCAGCAGTCATGTCTTACCAGTGAATTCTGTTCAATTTAAGGATTAGAGCAGTATTGATGGTGTCGCTGCTGATGCTGATGTTCGAGCTTTTGTTTTTCTCTCACTCTCTTTCCTTCTTTCTTCAGTGTTTTGTTTTAATTTCCATGTTTTTGCATGTTTCTCAGTGCATGCCATATGTGTTCCCTTGTGCATTTGCTTGCTCGGTCTGTGCTCTTTTGCATTTTTTTTCTTCTTATCACGTATACTATTTTCTTCTAAGTCCAAGTGTTCTCTCCACTGTGTGTTGTTTTCTGTGTAGTGTTTTAATGTTTGTATTTTAATTATATTTACTATTTATATATTTTCTTCAGTTACACGTTACGATATTTGAAGAAATTTGATGTTAGATACTAGTTAGTTACTTTTAGGCGCTATTATATAAAGCAAAACCATTCATTGGACCATTAATTGTAGAACACATGCTTTGGGAATCAACTCCACCCTTTTGATGGTTCTCAAGGTCTAGCACAAGAAAAGTGAAGCGACTTCAGGCAATGTGTAGTGACATCAGGCTTAAAACTAATCCTCTCCTTCTTGTATTTGTATTGCTTTAATTGGCAGTAATACTCTGAAAGTATGTTGATGATGGTGCAATACAATCAGTAGCACAGTCACACACTACTGTCATTCAGACATGGAGACAAGATGTCTGACACTTGTGTTTGTATGTAGGCCAGAGACCCTTTAGTGCTGCTATACAGTATGATTTTAAAAACGTGATGGGCCTGTCACACAGAGAGTTAAGAGTTAAGAGTTAACCTCTTAAGAGGGTGCTTGTAAATGGGTAAGCATGAATAATGTAGGCCTCATCAAATCAGTGCTGTACCAGATGCTGCTGGCTCCTCATAATACCAGTGACCCAACAGAGTCCTCTCATGTGAGGACAGGCAAGCATACAATTACCACTGCTCATTAAAATACTTAGAGGAATGAAGGCAAGATCTGTGAAGATCATTATGTTCAATAGCATCCAGACCCTGTTGCATTTGTCGGTTCCCCCTCCAGCCAGATTCCTCTGCAGTTTGGCACTGCTTAGCTCTCTGAGCACAAACAGCTGCTTATAAATGAAAACACAAACACATACCCTCACACTTGAGAGTAAAAACATGCAGCTAATGGTTAGGACTGAAAATTTGTGCTCTTGGTTCAAATATCAGGAGGGGCAAGTAATGTGACAGATTTAGATTGATGACTGAGTATGTGTGTAGCTCCTTAGACCTTGACCACAGTAGCACAGAAAAGATCCAGTATGTGATCTGAGCTGGCCTGCAGTCCTTATGCTTGGAAATTTGGTTAACAAATAAATAGCTGTTATTAGAATGTGATTTTCCTGAAGTTTTTGATGAGGCAAAAGTGTGCTCCCTTGATTTTTTTAAGTGTTGGTTTGCTGCTGAGATGCATGCCATTTTTTTAATACTAACTTTGAGCAGTGTTTGCATGTGATCCAGTGTAAACTTTGGAATTTACACACTAATTACATGGAAAAAGTAACAGTTGTAGCCAGTCAGAGATGCCCATCATGTTCTTTTGGCACTGAAATGTTCCTGCTTTAAGTCCAGTGCAGCAGGGTCTCTGGTCATGTATATCCCTCAGGCTCTCAGCAAGTGAAACTAGAGCTGATTGTGGATAGAGTGTCCAAACACACACCACAATGCCAGGACCTTAGTTCCAATCCAGTTTAAGACTAAAATCAAGTTTTTGTGACATCCGAAACCTGACAGAATTTAAATGCAGCATGTGTCCAAGGAGATGCCAGATAACCTGAAATCAAGGTTAGGAGTTTCAGCAGCCAGAGACCAGAAAACACTTTAGAGGCTTTTTAGCAAGTCAGTTTGCATTGAAGGTCAGGTTTTTTGCCAGCATGCATACATGTAAGAGAGTGGTTTGGCTTTATATATGGATTACACTTTGAGAACCTCTGACAAATCGAATGGAACGAACAGGATTCATTTTAAGATCTAGGCTAGATGGAAGTTTCATGACATGTTAGACCACTTTTATAGATATGAGGTAAAGGAGTATTTGGCAAAGTCAGCTGAGGTTTTAAAAGATTTTTGTTATCAAAAGTAATGTTTGTATTTTTGATGACTACTCTCTTTAAACTACACGCCAGACGTTGTGTTTTGTCTCATTTTGTTCTGCTAAGCTGAATTTTCCCCTTTGCAGGCATATTGTGGTCTGTGGTCATATCACACTCGAAAGTGTATCCAACTTCCTTAAAGACTTCCTACACAAGGACAGGGATGATGTCAATGTAGAAATTGTTTTTCTTCATAAGTAAGTAGATTGTTGTTTTGTTAATACCATGTATAAACGAAGACACGAACTCCACTTCCACATTTGAGAAAGTGTAACAGCACCAGAGGATTAGGAAAAAACAAGCATATCTGCTACTCATAAAATCTATTCATTTTGTCTATCCACATGTTGCTATTTACTTTTGCCAAATATATACTTTTAACATATACAAGTACTGAAGATGCTCTGTTTCCTTCTGCTTTAGTATTTCCCCTAATCTTGAGCTGGAAGCCTTGTTCAAACGTCACTTCACTCAGGTGGAGTTCTACCAAGGATCTGTTCTTAACCCACATGATCTAGCTAGAGTCAAGGTAATCAGTTCTAGTAGGTGGTGATTAAGATGCAGGCAAAGGAGATGCATAATTATATAATAAATCTCTATGTTCTGTGACCTTTGCGTTATTCCATCACTTGAAAATGTAGATTGAGTCAGCGGACGCATGCTTAATTCTCGCCAACAAATACTGTGCAGACCCAGATGCTGAAGATGCATCAAATATAATGAGGTTAGTTTGTTTTTCCATAAAGTCCAAGAAACATTCATATTTTGCACATTTCTGTGTTTCTTGTTCCTTTCCCTGTTTTCTGTGAGATTTTCTGTTCTCATGCCTCAGGAGAGTAAAAAAAAAAGAGGTGTCAATGAGGTACTCAGAAATTCTCTAAATGCCCAGAGCAGCACATGTTTGTTTTGGCCCAAGATGAAAAGAATTTAATATCACACTGGGAGGGCATGGGCACCCTTTTCTCAGTTCGTTCAGAGCATGTGCACGTTGTGCATGTTGCATTCAGCCCAGTGTGCTCCGAAAATATTTTTATTGGGAGGAATCCAAGTGTGCTTCAACATGATCCTCTTATTAAGACCCAACGCTGCATTAAAGTGGCTTCATGCACAAGTAAATTCCTCACCTCTATTTTACATCCCTGGAGAGATCCAAATGAAGCAACCAGACTCTACCTCTCACCTTACTTTTCATAGATTCTGCTGTCATGAAAGAAGATTAATTCAATTTAGCTTGGATGTGGTTGGAGCTATAACTTATTTATGTGGTTCTTTTTGTTACAGAGTAATATCGATCAAGAATTACCATCCAAAGATAAGAATAATCACTCAAATGTTGCAGTACCACAACAAGGTATTACTGCAGTTTCCGTACTTTTTTTTCTGGTTTTGTTGTACATTTTGAGAGCATTTAACACTTTGCACTGTTTACAGACAAGATTTACAGATGCATTCAACAGCATCGTCCATAATTGAAACATGTAATTTTTTTATTTAAGTGCATTCCTCATCTCCAGTGGATCTAACTGTTGATAATGAACGTTCTTTTCATTATGTTAAATGTCTGTGTGGTGTCGGAGCAGGAGACTCAGTTGACTTAGTGTTTTCTTGTCCTGTGTGGGTTCAGGCGCATCTACTAAACATTCCCAGCTGGAACTGGAAGGAGGGCGATGATGCGATCTGCCTGGCCGAGCTGAAGGCAGGCTTCATAGCCCAGAGCTGCCTGGCACAGGGCCTGTCCACCATGCTTGCCAACCTCTTCTCCATGAGGTCATACATCAAGGTAATGTCGGCTCTGACCTCTGGCTCTGATAAAGCGTACAGCTATGCATGCTATACTTATATGCTAGAATCAGCCTCCCAGTCAATCCCCACTGCAGCTCAATCACTGCGGCTATTACGCTGCAGGGTAAATCATCTCTGGAGCTCTGCCGTCTCATTTGTTTCCCACTCAGGACAGCAGCGCAGCAACGCTGTCACCATTATGGGGTAATTGATATGAGTGGATGGCACTGCAGAGGCGAGAATGTAAATTAGTGGCTTTTCTCGGGCTGAATTTACTGTCCCCCTGCGTGCGTAGCAATGAAATGTGAACCATGTGTCTGTTCCATAGTCACAAGCAGCACCTCAGAGCAATCTGTATTTATAGCCAGCCTGCCTCAACGCACACACACACACGGCTCTGTCACAGAACTGTCCTAACAGATGAGGAAACATCAGATCAAAATTATACATTGTCTCTGAGACGGAGCCGAATCACACTAGACATGCTGTCTCCAGCAAGGCTGTGGATTAGGGGATTTGGGATGAATGGGTATTGGTTTAATATGAATGAGTGAGTGTTTGAGGTGAATGGGTGAGGCTTTACTGTCAGTGTCAGATGAGGAGAGGCTGGATTTGGTTAGAGGACAGAAAGCAGTCAAATTGAAATTATTTTCCATTCCCCAAAAGGACATAACATTGGCTTAGATTTTTGGATGCAGTGCAAGCTCATAATATTAAGGAGGGGCTTACTTCCTGGAGAGAAACATTCTCGTGTCATAGAAAAATGAGGAATAACTGTGCAATGACTGGTAAATTGTATTATGTGTGGAAACATCTGCAGGGTCGATCATTCCTCTCGTAAAAACGCACGGGACAGGACCAGGACCACCCATGCCAGTCTGCAGCATACACACAACACACTGACTAAGATTTCCAGCTTGTAATGAAAAGGGTGTCTCACTCAAATATACAGGCTTGGATTCAAACATTCTGATGTAGTTCTTGGTGCCCCATCAAAGTTCTTCTCTTAAAACAATAAAAGAAGTCACTGAGCATGGAAAAGAGGCTGTGGTTAGCTGCAGAATCTGGGATATAGATTGAAAACAGTAATAAATGAGTAAGTTGTTCAACACTAGTGAGACCCTTAAACATTCATCTTTGAATCGAATAATTTTTTGCATTTGTCAGAGCCCAAGGTAATCATAACTAGAGGAAGCCTGCATCTGAGTGCTCTTATACCAAAGTTATTGTATCTATAGTTCCAGCTATGTGGCACACAAAACCAGAAGGTTTCATTTAAGCCAACCCTCATTCATTCTGATCATACTGATGATTGACTAGCATATGGAACATATTATTTACATTTTTGTAAATACAAATGTAAAAATGTAAATAATTGCAGCTAAAAAAGTTATAATTTTTTTTAATATATACAAATAAAAAGGAACACTTTGTAATTTTGTCAGTGAAGGCTAAAGGTCCTAAAGCATAAAAATGTACATTAAAGGAAAATTCCTAAAATGAGTCTAACTGTGTTGATTTCTGTTTTTGAAAAACATTGTTTCTTGAGAAGCCAAATCAATTTCCTCAGCCTTTGTCATTCAACAAAACGCATTGCATTAATTATGGAAGCAATTAGCAAAAATAGGTCAGCAGTGGCACATTACACCTCCTCAGTGAAAGCCCAACAGGACAGTGTGCGAAAGAGCATCACCAATCTGTCTCATTCGATGCACTCAAGCAGAAGGGGTACAACAGACTGCTCTGCCTCCTGAAATCAGTGCTGATGTGAGTGGGCACTCAGGAAACAAACCACAAGGGCACAGAGAAGTGTTAATGAGACACTCACACGCTCATACAGAAAGTGTTGCTTGCTGTTTGGAGGTAGGATTTGTGTTAGTTGAACAGATTTACAGAAAGACCATTTAACTGACTATAGAAGCAATAACTTAGCTTTTGTCAGGCCTTTCACTATGTAAAAGCAGTAAACAGATGGGTTTTGTGCTGAAGCTGGCGATCAGACAGTGCTTTTCCTGCTCGCTGGAGGAACTCAAGGAAATGATTGTTCTGTCGTTGGAGGAGCTCATGCCCGCAGCATTTACATCAGGCCTGACAGACTGTGACACAAATGTGTGAGGTAATTTAGGAAGCCCTAAGTAAATGGCTGCCATCTCTGCAGGGCAGAATGACAAGAGCCCTCCTATTAGCACAGTCCTTAAAATTGCCCGCCTAAAAAGCATCGGCTCTCAGCCCAGCCGAGACAGGGGGAGCTCTCTTTAAAAGTCAAGCCTGCCTTTGAAAGGCACGCTCCAGCCTGCCTGTCAGACAGATGCTGGGTTGGAGATGGCAGAGTAATGACTGAAGCTTTGCCTAATGGCACTGCTGCTTATCAAAGCTCTCCCTGGCCTGCTCCTCAGACATGTGTAATGAGGGAATGATGAAGGAACCAGAGTAAAACCTAGACTGATAGAGAAACACTGTATGCCTTGCACAGTGTTCCCTGCGATTACTGTTAGGTCCTGATGCCGTAAACCTGTAGCTTACTTCCATTTCTTTATATATATTTTGGTATTATTCAGTGTTTATATGAATTACTTTAAGATTTTTTTTTTGAGCTACCAAATTATTATCTGATTGTTTTCTTGTTTGTGTAATACAGTCAATAAGTAATTAAACTGTGACAGGTTTTGTTGTTTTGACTCTGTACACAAGTATATTGTGAAATGAAACGAAGCCTATAAGGCTAAGGAATGTCTGTTTTAATGGTTCAATGGTTTTTACATCTGTATTTAGCAAAAGCACATCCACAATGGTTACATTGATAAAATTATGAAACTGGACCATCAGTAAAAAGAATAAGTTCTTCTAGTAGCAAAAGTAACTGCTGTGTTTCTCTGCTTTACAGATTGAAGAGGACACATGGCAGAAATATTATCTGGAGGGAGTGGCCAATGAGATGTACACTGAGTACCTGTCCAGTGCCTTTGTGGGCCTTTCTTTTCCTACAGTTTGTGAGTAAGTAAGCCAGATCCATATGTCAGTATTTTGATTCTGAATTAGAATTGAGGTTATTAAATACCATCTCCAGAAAATATACTTACACTGTACTGTGTAGTTACTACTCTACTCTAAATGTTATTCATGTTGTTCTTTGCATACGGTATTGTAGTTCCTGATGTTATGGTTATAATGAAAGATAGTAGCTAAAGTATAATAGTTATGCTATACAATGGTGATGCATTTTAGCCTTTAGTCCTAGTCCTGTGGTGGAAAAGCTTTTAACACAAAAACACTGACCTTTTCTTATTTCTTTTTATTTCAGGCTATGTTATGTGAAGCTCAAATTGTTGTTGATTGCTATTGAATACAAGTCAGAGCAGAGAGAAAGCAGGTTTGTCCCCCTTTGGTCTTCCTGATTCATCATGGCACATATTCCTGTCCAAAGAGGGACAAAGCAGTTGGGTCCCTCATTGTTTCTTTTGAGAGTTCCACTATATCAGATTCCCTTGAGCCACCATCCCATTTCACAATGGTCTAATTAACATATACTCTTATTAAGGTTAAGTAAAAAGATTTAGAACTTAATATTCAACCTAATTTAGAGTTAGACTAGATTGAAAGCTGCCTCACTGTAGCAGTATCAGCACACAAAGCAATTTAGATCCCTGCAGGTCATTGCCCTTTCTATAAAACAGATTATGATGACTGTATGTGTGAGTCAGTGTGACACAATAAAGCCATAACATCTGCTCAATCTCACTGTGATCTATTGATGAAGGCTTTACTCTTAGAGTAAAAGGCCTCCCATCAATAACACTCTTGTTGCATTCTGTTAACTGAACCATTAGAACTAATAACATGAAGTACTCTGTCTCAATAACCTCAACTTGCCAATTCCCACCACCCCTCCCACATCCACAACTTGTCGTCAGATGTTTCTGTATAACTTTCTAGTACATTTTTTGGTGTATTTCAATAACTAATGAATGTGGCAGTCAACTGGCCTCAGCAAAAACACCGACCTAGGCATTCAGCAAATACACTTCCATTTGGCCTTTGGTTGTTTAGACTGAACAGTATGTTTCATAGGTTTGGTTTCTGGCACAGTCTTTATTAGCTAAATACTTATTCGTTTACAGCTGTATGTTCGAGACTTTTCTCAAAACTGTTTTAATGAAAACAGTCAAATATAAATATCAGAATTGTACAAACACGTGTAGAGGGCAAAACACAGCACTTCATCATGCTATTTGAATCATTCTTCCAGGTGATTTTAAATTCCACTCTGATGTCCTATACTTAAATAAATGATCTTTTATTAATTTTTTTGCCTAATCACACTTTTTATAAAACTAAATAGAATGAGCTTACATTTCTGTTTTGCCCTCTACTATTGTCCTTCGTTTAGAGCAAGGTCAGTTGAGGCAGAAGTGATTTTAAACCTCACCTCCTTTTTTGAGTCCATGACACCATGTAATAAATGTGTGATTTGTAATGTTTTCTTGTTGTTTGCAGAAGCAGAAAGCGGTATGCCCTCTTCATTTTCTTACCTCTCCACACTTTAGATCCTCCATCTGTTGGAAAAAAAATCCAATAAAAAAAATCTTAAGGATATTGTACCATCCCCCTTTTCAAATATGGCCAAATCTCTCATTCTCTTATTGTGATCCTTGTGCTTAATGCACTAACTTCTTTGCAGGCAGAAAGAATAGTTATTATCATCAATTGTTCCTTTGTCTGTACTGTTTATCATCTCCATGTTATTCCAGTTTGCGTTTTTTTGGTAATGTTTTTCAGTGTCTATCAGCTGTGCACATATCTGCTCAAACGAACGATCTCTGTCCTTCTGTTTTCTATGCTATTTTCTCCATCGAAACAGTACTTCATGTTTTTAAAGTTCCATCTCACCTAACCAAACACAAAAGAAAGCACTCTGACAAAATCAGTTGTCGTTTGAAAACTTGACCATCACAAAAATACAAGAAGCATTATTATCTGCACATGCTTACGTTAACTTTAAAAACATGTGGCATAATATGCCCTGCCTATTCCAGTTAAACAAGGCCACTGTCAATAACAGTCATCTTTCTTTACCTCCCATTGCCACACTAACACCGAATCATGTGTGCATATCTGTGTGTGTCAGATATAGAGTGTATGAATGTGTGTGAGTGTGTGTGTGTAATAGTCGCAACATGTCACTTTGCTATGTTTTGTATGTAAGTCACGTTTATAGAAGAGTGTGTGTGTGTGTGTGTGTGTGTGTGTGTGTGTGTGTGTGTGTGTGTGTGTGTCTCAGCGTGTTCTGTGTGGAACTGTCTCTCATCATGTACCCTAATGCCTGTGTGTCTCTGAGTAGATGTTTATGAAGTGAGGTCACTTCCTGTCAGTTTGGTGTTCTATACAACATTCCAACTGCACAGAAGTTACTGCAACAGTTTGCATCTACGTGCCAGTTTGCCCACGTGCAGTGGCTGTACCTGCTCTTTCACTCTCTTACAGTAGATGTGCCAATGGT
Organism: Prietella phreatophila; assembly: GCA_025728095.1. Classification (NCBI taxonomy): domain Eukaryota; kingdom Metazoa; phylum Chordata; class Actinopteri; order Siluriformes; family Ictaluridae; genus Prietella; species Prietella phreatophila. The sequence continues at coordinate 16,282,039 of JAOUWY010000062.1, read as the reverse complement.
TGTAACGCTCTTGGATGCAGCATGTCTGAACACTGTCACGTGACGTGTGATGCTTGCCTTGTTTCCCATAATATGAGGTTTGATCAGACTACAGGCCTCTGTTGCCAAGTGATTGGACCACATGGAGTACACATGAAAAATCTCAGATTTGGGGAGCAACATGTGTGAATATGTTGGTGAATGAGTCGGTTTGTTATTTTGCCATCTTTTCAATAGCATGCAGAATGTGCTGTTATAAAGAGTGGGAAATTAATTATATAAAGCTTAATCACAAACAAAGAACATTGGGAAGTTGCTCATTTCTATTTCTTTTTAACCAACATGGTCTTGTGGTGTTCTATTTGTTATTTATTTTTCACTAATAAAGATGAATATGGCTTTATAATAGATTAAATCCCCCTCTTTTAGTCATTCCTGATAACGTGGTTATGTGTGGAGCCCAGAAGAAAGAGGTTTCATATGCTTTATCTGATTGAATGTTCAGTTTGCTTTAATATGTCTATAACTGGGCAGTAACTGCAGTGCTCAGTTCCTCACTTTCATCTGGGCTCTGGCCAGGCCCAATGTTTGTCTAATGTTGCAGTCACCACTCAACTCATTGATGACTTCTAATCAAAGGCAAGCATTAACAACTGTGTTGTCTCGTCCCGTCTCTGTCTAATTAACGGGGAATGATACAGTGGCTCAGTAGTGGCTCTGTCATCACTACTGACCTTCTACATTGACTACTAAAACCTGTCTACAACTAATAAAGAATGTTTGGCAAACGATAAACTTTAGTGCCCTACCACCTTGGGAGGTCACAGTGAGACACGGAATGTGCTGGCTGATTTAACTCCAATAATGAAAAATACTGTTTTGAATGGCCCGCTATATTACTCAATGCCTGGAGGTAAAACCTTTTAAGTGATGTGCATGTTGATGCGTCTGATATTATTTCTGAGCTTTACACTTAAACAGAAGTTGACTGTTGTATACAGTATATTATTAAAGCAATTGTATTAAACAGCAGTCCGTTAAGAGCATGAATGAAAATGAGAGCCTTTTCTATAGCATGAGACAATGCCGCTAGCTCAGTTATGCAGTTTCAGGGGTCATCCCTCACCCTAAGTGGCCTGGTGTGGTCTAACATTCTGCTCCTCACTACTATCACTGGAAAACCACCGCAGTACTTTCTGATTATTGGTTTCGGTTCATCGGTCAATCGGAATGCTCCAACTAAAACCACTCCATGAAAGAAATGTTAATTCGTTCATTTATTTTGTCCCACAGCCAATCCAGTCTGAAACAGCAATTAAATTAGGATTAGCCAGTTGTGCTACAGTGTTTTGCTTTGCTTTGATTTGTTTTGGATGAGAGAACAAAGGGTGAAATCAGTTAAAACTGCAGCAATATGTTTGTGTGGAAAGGAATAGCGCTTCATTGTTTCTGAAGTTCAGAGCACTTAAACGATCATTTGTAAAGAAAAAAATAAAGTGGCAATCTGCTTGGGGACGGTTCAGTGTAGATGCTCTTTTGGCCTGTGAGTATTCCCTGAAGGCCGGAGGGTGTACCATTCCTCTTGATTAGCGCATTTGACTGTGAATTTATTTATTTATTTATTTTATTTCTGTTAACAAGCACGATCATTTCTTTCTTCAACAGTATTCTGATCAATCCTGGGAACCATGTAAAGATGCAGGAGGGAACCTTGGGATTCTTTATTGCCAGTGATGCCAAAGAGGTCAAAAGGTATTCATGTCCTACTCTGAACTGAAGGACAGCTGTCTGTCTCTTGGTTATTGGTGTCACATGATGTTGTCTTCATGATACATCCATGTTCATTTGTATGCTGTTTCTCTCTCAGAGCATATTTCTACTGCAAAGCTTGTCACGATGACATCACAGATCCCAAAAGGATCAAAAAATGTGGCTGCAAGAGACGTAAGTACACCATGCTACCCCACACCCTTCACATTTCACTGGAGTCTCCACAGGATTCAGCTGTGCACATACAAAATGATGTTTGTAGGAGCCATGTGATTATTGCTTGTTACTTTTTTAGTATGTTGTGTAGTCCTCATCTCTGCAGTCTTGTTTTAATCCAAAGCAATTACCGTAATTTCCAGACTATAAGCCGCTACTTTTTTCACACGCTTTGAACACTGCGGCGTAAACAATGTCGCGGCTAATTTATGGATTTTTACGGGCTAACGAGTTTCATGCCGCCAAAACATTTATCCTCGTCACATCGGACCAATGAAATTACCCAACAGGTCACAGTGGACCAATGAAACTGTTCGAATTAAATCTAACGC
>JAOUWY010000062.1:16240060-16256298 GCA_025728095.1 Prietella phreatophila | reverse complement strand
CAGAAGTATGAAACCTTGGCCAAATAATTGTTTTGGGAAACTAATACTATTACTAAACTAATACTAAACCATACACCTGGTTTTTTTAGGCAGATCTGTTAACCCTGGTCATATGTCACTAAGTCATGCATCAATTTCCCCACAACAATGCAATATAGCAAATTAAACAAGAATCTTTTGCAATTTTCTACAGTTTATAGAAGCTGCAATCCACCACCAATAAATGATATTGCAGTTTTTTTCTGTACACGTCTATTAAAAAAAAAAAAAAAAATCAAATACATGTATTCAATCCTTTCACACTGTTGACTTGTTCTAGTATGGTAGTCTTTATTTAATAAGACCTTGGTTTACACATTATCTTTATTACTGAACTTTCCATTGCTGCATTTCCCTATTTAGTCTCGGGCTTTTAAACCACAATTTGCAACTCACGCAGAGAACATAGTAGTAGACTCTCTCAGGCACAATTTGTGTAATGAGCTACAGCCTTTGTAAATTGAACATTAATTTCCAACGCCTTGTGAGCAAATTGTGGCCACGTCAAGCTGAGTTTTCCACTGCGCCTCCTCGCATACATACATCTGACCAAGAATTTTTATATCGGCTAATTCTCCTTCCCCCTCAAAGGAGGAAAAACATGACTTGCACCTGAATACCTGCATTATTAGGGCCTTAGCAAAATATTCTGATGCAATATTGTTTGTTTTGTTGCACATATCCACTTTAGCAGTGACGCCCCATCACACAGAACTGCTCTGCTTTTTGTATAAGAAAAAATATTTGAAGACTACATAGTAATAGTAATGATAGCACACACAATAATCAGTACTATATAAACATTTAAAACATTTATTTTGTAAAACATGCTTAATGTCTGTGTCTCATTCTACTGCTCAAATAATCAAGAACATAGCTTTAATTTAGGTATATGTAGCAGTTGTTTATAGGATAAATAATGTGTTGTTATTTCTCTTTTTTTATTAATGCTGCCTGGCTGTGATAGTGTTGCTTTTTGTCCATGATTCTCTCAATAGACGAGGAGTGAGGCCTCCATGACGGTTCTGAGTGGACACGTTGTGGTCTGTATATTTGGAGATGTCACTTCTGCTTTAGTGGGGCTGCGAAACTTGGTGATGCCTTTAAGAGCAAGTAACTTTCATTACCATGAGCTGAAGCACATAGTCTTTGTAGGCTCACTGGATTATCTGAGGAGGGAATGGGAAACCCTTCATAACTTCCCCAAGGTCTCCATCTTACCTGTAAGTACACTAAATAAGCATTACACTTTCACTTCTAGTCAAGGCAGGAGGAGGCAAAGCAATTTAAGTACTAATTAAGCACCTATTACCAGGTTTATGCTAGCTGTGTGCAACACTCCCTGGTTTAGAGCTTGTTAAAACTGCTTTGGCTCAGCGTTTGGGGACAAAATGCCGCCATCGGCAAAGGCTACCCTTTAGATCAGAGAACATATTCTTGTGCGCATAGTTATATTGGCTGAATGTCATTGCCTTTAGGGAGGAAAATTGTTGACTAATTTCTTAGTGGTCCAAAGCTCAAGCTTTAACTTGTTTTTCTGTCTACCCAATCCCCCCCGCCCCAATGTCTCTTGCTCTCTCTCTGCCGAAGGGCACACCATTAAGTCGAGCTGATTTAAGGGCTGTAAACATCAACCTCTGCGACATGTGCGTTATCCTGTCAGCCAATCAGAACAATATCGACGATGCTTCACTGCAGGACAAGGAATGCATCTTGGCATCACTCAACATCAAATCTATGCAGTTTGATGACAGCATTGGGGTCCTGCAGGCTAATTCCCAAGGTAAAGAGTGGCCTAGGACACTTCAGAACATACCATTTAGAGGACTGAGCTCTGCAGCATCAGTCTGCTAGACTGCAAAATCTGATTGCGGTTTGCTTTAAAAGACAATAGGGTCAATGACATCTTAATGGAAAACAAGCACAATGGAAATTAATAATTAAGGAACAGGAGCATTATTACATTACATAATGTGTGTTTGTATTCATTTGATGTTCACTGAATTAATTAGTCCTTCAGTATGCATTTTTGTTTATACATTTGTGTGGTATCATCTCTGCTTTAATCAAAGCACTGCTAAAATTCCCAAATATCACACTGCAGACCGTGCATTATTTGCCTCCATTAGTGGGGCTGTGGCAGATTTGTTTGCCGACAAATTGAGTTGAACAGATTGTTTATGCATTCAGATAAACATGTAACCCTCTTGTGCCCATCAGGATTCATCATCATTAAGCAGGCAGTACAAATCAGCAACACCACTTCTTCAGCTGCTCTTCATTACGCAAATTACACAGCCCACACAAGCTGGCATAGAACAATTCAGATTTCAACTGTTATTGAGGAACCACTTTTGCAGAGAACGATTGAGCTGAAGCTTTGAAATGACAGCATTTGTGAGAAATGTGTGAGACTAAGCAGAATGCTCTTTGTAACACAGCAGCGGCTGTTCGTTTGTGAAGAATCAGTCCCCCGTCATGGCTGATAATAGACCTTTATCATTCTGTTTGTGGAAGAGACACAGGAAGACAATGTGTCATTATTGCTCCATCTATTAATTCATCTAAACATCTGGTGTGATGAGCTACTGAAGAACTTTTTATTTCAGTTAACATGCTCAGTAGTGATAAGAATTAGTTTGATGATAGGTACTTACTTAGGCAATATACTATTTCAAATAAAAGAAATTCATATTTAATTTTGTATATTGGCAGCATATAAGCTCACAAATTATTAATCACATACAATGAGCGAAACGATGTTTTGTTTTGTTTTTATTACAGGACATGCATATTTATCAAAATGTCTTACCCTGCATCATCTCTCTAACCAACTGTCTAACCCCTACTTCTCAGTTCATGGTGTTGAATTTGAAGACAAAGGTGTAAATGACTAAATCAGCAAGCTTATTGCCAAGGGAAAGGTATAGACAAGTGTAAAATGAGCAGTGCCTGGGGGTGTGTTTTTGTTAGGGAACCCATATTATGCAGCCTTTTGGGGGGGGGTCTTACAACAATAGGCTAGGTAAAGCTGTTTATACAACCATTTAATGAGACCATAAAATTAAAGCATGACTGTTGACTTATAATTAAATAAATAAAATGGCTAATTAATAACATGTATTTACCTATATCAATATTATTTATATATTAATGCGATTATTATATGAAAATGCTATAAATTATATAAATAGTTATAACTGTATACAAATACATTAATTAAGGTACTTTTTACATTTAAAAAATGATATTACTATTATGTATATTGTAATATAATTCCTTAAAAAAACCTTTAATGTATGTTAATGAAATAATTATAATTATATACAAATAAATAATTCAGTGGGGGAACCATATCAAAAACTGAATTTAGGAAGGTTAACACATAGCGTAGATAGATGTTATGGCCAAAAAATATATAAATCCTTTACATTTACATACTTCCAAATGTGAGTGCACAATATATAATTAGGTCCGTTAGAAAATATACAATAATAATAATAATCATAATAATAATACTTTAAAAAATTAAACCTTAATGTACTTCCAGTTTATTGAGCTACTTTTATCTTTATTTTAAGAACATTAAGACTGGTGCATTCACACACACACACATACACACACACAATGACAAATGTTCTTCATCAGCTGTGCAAACAGGAACCCCTTCATTGGTCTCTCGATATTGTGGAAGAGAACACATCTTATCGCGTTTGTTGGCTTTCAGTCATTAAGTGTGTATTTTTCACTGTTTGAAATCTAAATAAATTTAATGTCATATGGTATTTGATATAAGTAAGCAAATTAACGTACTACATAGTTACAAGCAAAGTAAACTGAACATAAAAGTTGAAGCACCATCCTAGTTAGGACGCTTTTTTAGGGGTTTTTATTAGGGTAAGATGACTCTATAAGCCTCTTTTCCTATGTGGAGTTACTATAAGATAAACTTTGGAACTGTTATTCTGCAATAGCTGGTGTCCTAAATGGAATCTTAGCTTCAGTTGTCATTGTTACTGAACAGAATACGATTTTACAGGTTGTTTCTGCAATACAGCTTCTGTAGTATAAATTTTCACCAGAATGCAGTATGCTGCAGTGCTGGTTCAAGCTGAGAAGTGAAAATGTTAAACATTGTAGTACCTACCTGTCTTTGTTGTGGAAAGTGAATTTCATAGACATTACGAAAAAGATACCCATTCAGAATTGTTTAGATTTTTTTTCATCAAGGAGCTTTACTTAGACTTGTCATTGTTTATTTGATGTGTCAAACGTGTAAGCAGGAATTATTTTGTTTGCAGTTTGAAATTTCGCGGATATGTTAGTGTCTTCCCCCTGCTCTCACATCTTTTGGCTGAATAGAGGCTCTGTGAGCAAACAGAATTCTGCAGTATACTTTTAAAACTTTGTGACCTGAATCTATTCCTGCATTATGTTTTCCATTGTACAAAAAGGAAACTATATGCTTGCATTTTTCTCTAGTCATCACTAAATGATGGATGTCAAAACAGGCCTGATGCATTATGCATATGGCATTACTGATTTAAGGTGTTGACTTGTCAGCTTGAGGAAATGCAAAAGTGTCAAGTCATGTGAATTCATAGTCCCGTCACCGGTGCTTGTATTTCATAGCTCAGAATCGCGTTTTCACATAAAAGGTTTTCAGGAACCACTTCAACAATTTTATGGTAACAAAATGAACAACATATAAAATTTATATCTACCAGCTGATGGAAAGCAGCAAATGCTAAATATGTCTCAGCTGACCTCTAAAAGCTGAATATCCACAGTGCAGTGGTGTGGGCAGGCACTGTGGTCCTTTCATTCTTTCATACTATATCATCTTTGACACTATTTCTGTTTTACAGCAACACAGGCATTTATACCTCAACGACTTCAGTGCAGTGGGGTTTTTTTTGTCTCTCTTTACTGTGGAAATTAATCCTCCTGCTTACACTATTGTCAGTAATAATAACAACAGTCCAGGCATTTGCTCAATTGGACCTTTAGCCTTTATGTGACAAATACAAATAGTGCTTCTAATCTATTATCCCTCCCTTCTTCAGGTTTTACACCTCCGGGAATGGACAGATCGTCTCCAGACAACAGTCCAGTGCATGGGTTGGTTCGCCAAGCATCGGTCACCACTGGATCCAACATCCCAATCATAACTGAACTAGGTGATCTGTCACTGCTAGCATGTCAAAATCTTGTGCATCTGTATGTCTAACAGCTGAGATGTAATTGTCTCAGTGCTGTTGTGCCTGATGAGATGTGTGTCTGTTGGTTTTTTGGATTGTTGAGCTAAATAGGTCAAAGTCAGGCACATAACAATATTTCCATTAATGCATGTGCATAGCTGGACTTGCATAGAGGCAAAAGGCATCTTGTAGAATGGGCCCATTTATTAATAACAATGACTGGTAGTATTCCCAGGACAGAGGGACTCATGAAAGTTTCAGATCTCAGAGGGCACTAAAGCACATGGGATTGGCCACTGTAACTCTCCACTGACCCAATTATAGTGCACTTCAATAGAAGGGCCTGTAAGCATCACACACCACACACACTTAAATTCCAGTGGCCCCTCAAGACCAGAGGAATCGGATATCGCCCATGAGGGTTTCCAGAGTCCCACATCAGAGATACATAATCTCAGTGCTGTAGGAGTAGCTAAGATGGCAAGAAACCTCGTGAACTGAAAAAAAATTTAGCTGGTTTTAAGCATTTGCCTATGATCAAGTACTTTTCCACTCTAGCACTAAAAGGCTAAAAACCCACACATCACGGAGGCAGGCTCTGTTTACCAGTTAGGCACAGATTTCTGGTATCTCGCGCTGCACTTATAGACACTATGCCCTTCTGAAAGCAGATACTGTACCTTTACATTTCTAATCCCGCTTTTGAGACTCTCATTATGCTTTTCATTTTTGCTTGCCTTTGAACTTGTTTCAGTAACGATCTCCCCTCAACGTTGTTTTATCGTCATTAGCTAAGCCTGGCAAACTACTGCCTTTGGTTCCATTCAGTCAGGAAAAAAACAGTGGAACCAACATACAAATGATAACAGAACTGGGTAAGCTGTGCCTTTGTCCTCCACTGCACTGATGCTCAGCCTCATTCATCGGCTTGTCTTGATTTCTCTGGCTGCAGACAAGGCCTGCTCCCATGGCATCACTTTGAACACATTTTTATTCTTGGTTCTGGTTGAAATTGACTTTCTTGTTTTGGACACCCCCCACCCGCTCTTTCTCTGAGCATCACTAGGCCTTTGATCACACTAGTCTGTCCTTGTGGCTGTTTCCATAGCATCTCCCTGCAGTTCATTTCTGTAGCGCAGGCTCTTTTTCATCAGCAGCCAGTCTGAAAGACTGACATTTCTCTTGCACAGCTCACAGGAAGTCTGGGAAGAAATCAAATTGGAAAAAAAACACCCTCTAGATAAAACCTTCCCTTTAAGCCGTTTATTTTTATTTATTTATTTTGGAGCTGGTCTTAATCTCTAAAGCATACATTTTGAAGAAGGCTGAAACAAAGATTTGTATGAAGCTGTGCTCAAATCGAACTGGGTTTCAGGGCATTTTCTCTGAACGCTGGCTACTCTAGAAAATATCCTCAATCACTCACCGCTGTTGTTGATCCGAACATGCGAATTGAAGGTCTAGCTGAAAATAAATGTACACCAAAATAAATGTATTTGTGAATAATACTCTGAGTTTTCTTTTTTTAAACCTCTGAACTTTCAGTAACAAGCTTTTTTATTATTATTAGCTAAGCCTGGCTTAGATTTCATTAAGAGAATTCTAGAGTAGCATTTTCCCCACTTTTTATGCCATTTATCTGTATTTTTGCATGTATTACTTTATATAGCACATAGACACAGTTTTAGCTGATGATAGTGCTTTTAAAAACATTTTATGTCCTTTTTAGTACAATACATGACCTGTAATGTGTGGTGTTCCACAAATTTGTTGTGATTTCTTCCAGTTGTATATTTTTCAGACCGCATGAAAAGTTGATGTGCATGTGTTGTCTTTATTTTATTCATACAGTATATGTAATAATGAACATTTTAAGATTCATTCTTTCTCTATACTCTATTCTTTCTCTATACTGCTTTTAGAGCAGGTTTAATGCCCCAATTTTATATTAAAACCATATTTTCTTTTCCATAGTGAATGATTCAAATGTTCAGTTCCTGGACCAAGATGACGATGATGACCCTGATACAGAGCTGTATCTGACCCAGCCCTTTGCCTGTGGGACAGCTTTTGCTATCAGTGTGCTCGACTCTCTTATGAGCGCTGTGAGTTAAATGTTGATCACTCACAAACATATTACTCCCTGCATGATTTGCAGTGTCAGAGTTTTTAAATTAATCATATCTGAGGATAACTAAATTAAGAGACGCATCTTTCACACCATCCCCAAAATTGTGGAGCATTTACATTCTTCTTTAAACTTTACTCAGGTTTTTTTTTTGTTTTTTTTTTTTGGATGAACTTTTATTTTATTTAACGTTGAATAATGAGCAATGATTTATCATAGTATTTAACATACCTTCCACTGTGCCCCTGGCCAGATACAAATCAGTTAATGAAGAATGAATGAACGACTAATTTAGCTAAATTTGTTAATTATATTTCTTGTTTGTTGTTTATAGTTACAATTGTATGTATTGTTATTTATAGGAAAGTTAAAGATACCTTAGATAAAGTCAAATTAGTTTCCTCATAACTTGGAAGAGTAATGTGGGAAGTAAAATGCTTTTCACTTTTACTAATACTGAATTGTGTTTTTGTAATTTTACTGAGTGTTCTTTGTGTACATACTTAAATAACATATTGATGGATTGGACATGGTTCCCGCTCAAAAAACTTTAGCAATGCCATTTTTTCTTCCCCTTATGGGGTGTTATATAGAATTACATGATCTACTAATCTGCTGAAGCTAATACTGTGAAAAATTGTAAAAGAAACAAAAAACCTCAGGGTCTTCTGTGCTTAGATGTAGTGCTTGAGCGTTACTGGTAGGCAGAGGTTCTAAAATGAAACGCAAAATAGATCAGACAATACTGTCAGCTGTAGTGACATCAAAAGGAAAATTGTTATCAAGACTCCTCATATAATATGTCATGAAATGAACTTTCAAGAGGCTTATTAGATTTTTTTTAAACAAGGTAAGTGCATGAGTTCTCTTTAATGGCACTTCTTGACACAGGTGGGCTCCTATGCAGTCCAAAAGCTTTAATCTCTAACAATGTCATCTTGGTTAGAGAGTTAGAGAAGAGACTTCTCTCCTCTCTCTTTTTCATACTCTCTTTTGCCAACTTTATTTCTCCATTTTTTCCTTTACCTACATCCATAGCTACCCACACCATCACACACACACACACCCATCCACCCCACCCTTTCCGCATGATGGCTTAATTCTAGTGCCTTTCGCTTTGAGTGAAGTTAGAACAAAGCAGCCTTCAAGTGCGTTCCACTCTGGACAAAGGTGAAGCTGGCTAATAGACAGCTCTCATCTATCATTCTATCATTCAGCTGAATGGTGCTGTCAGGGGCCTGGAAAGGTGTCACTCCATACACCGTCTGAGTCCCACCTCCTGCTGCCGCTCAGGCCGGCCTCTCTCTCTCTCTCTCTCTCTGTCATACACACACAAACACACACACACACACACACACACACACACACACACACAGGGTAAAGAGACCTGCCTTTCACCACAGTGTTTTGTCAGCACCATGCATTAATGTGTCACATGCAGAGGTATGTAAGTGAACAGTGAAAAAACAAAGATGGTGAAATAATGAAATCAAACCACAGACTGAAATGAGATTTTCTGTATTGATTTGGTTTTCTAACTGATATCTCAATTTATTATTAGAATATTTATTTTGCTGATGTCGATGGACATGTATTCCACATATATTTACATAGAACATGAGAAGTGTGATTCCTGAATACTGTACATATGGATGCAGGAGCTTTTCCACTGACTGCATCGTGAGATCCATAAAGATAATTAATTCCAGTAATGATAATTGATAACTAGAGCAGTTTTCCACTGATACTTTGTGTGAAACGCTCTCCTGTTAAACATGGCTGGTGATATCAAATGAATGTTGAAGAGGAGGGAAAACAACAACAACAACAGCTGGCTTAATTGCATTGCCGTGTCTCTTTCCGTCGTGGGGAGTGCAATGTGAAGAGACAGCTCAGGGTCTAGATAACAAGGCCCAGAATGGCTCCAAAATCTCTGCTGTCTTCCATGGTGACTCTAATGGTGCTGCTGTCCGTATCCTTTACCTCATCTCTGCAGACGTATTTCAACGATAATATCCTGACGCTGATCCGGACGCTGGTGACAGGAGGGGCTACGCCGGAGCTGGAGGCGCTGTTGGCCGAGGAGAATGCACTGCGCGGAGGATATAGCACGCCGCAGACACTAGCTAACAGGGACAGATGTCGCGTGGCACAGCTCGCCCTCTACGATGGCCCTTTCGCAGATTTGGGGGTAAGTGGATGCTTAAGAAGAGCTGACAGCTTTTTGTCACTTTCCCCAACAGCACGTGTTCCCCTGTCCGACGCCTCTGCTGTCCGCTAATGCAAACGAAACCTGCTGCACATGCAGAGCAGGCCCAAAGAGGCAGAGGGAGTGTGTAAGCGTGAGTGAGTACAAGAGGAAGGTGGAAAAATAAAGCTCTGTCAAACTGTCGCTTTATCATTCATTAACAGCTTAGTAGCATCGATCATTATTGTTTTGTTTATGCTGTAGCAATCTACTAAATTTGACATGTTTGTTTGAATTTGCCCAAAATCATAATTCATTAGAATTTGTTGTTTTTTCTCTTTTAGGATGGTGGCTGTTATGGGGACTTGTTTTGTAAAGCATTAAAAACCTACAACATGCTATGCTTTGGAATCTATAGATTAAGAGATGCACACTTAAGTGCGCCGAGCCAGTGCACAAAAAGGTGAGCTGTCCTCCACTTCTAAATGGATTTCACTCAAAACATCTCCCTCTGAGATGTGGTCAGCATGAGATATAGAGTCACTGCATGTATTCCGTATAACGGCTACTACAGCAGTCAAAGCAGTCAATATGGAATCTAGTGATTTATTCTCTGAAAACTTTATGCAGCCTATTTAGCCTTAGATATCGTTTAAATGGTGTGATTGAATCCTTACCAAGATTCTGTTTATAGGTATGTCATCACCAACCCGCCCTACGAATTTGAGCTTGTGCCCACAGACCTGATCTTCTGCCTGATGCAGTTTGACCACAACGCAGGTCAGTCGCGAACCAGCCTGTCCCATTCGTCCCATTCCTCACACTCATCCAGCAAGAAGAGCTCCTCAGTTCACTCAATCCCTACCACCAACCGGCCCAACCGCAGCAGCAAGACCCGCGAAAACCGCGACAAACACAAGTAAGAGCCTTTACTTCTCTAAATACTGTGTGCCTGTGCTCTGTGTGTAGGTGTGTGTGCTTGTTGATTGCTGTCGTTAGCACTTGTCATACACAAAGTGTCATGTTTGTGGTTTTTCTACCCAAATCTGCTTGTGTTGTTTGTGCATTTGCTCTGTGATGTGCATGTGACATTTGCTCTGAGCTCACACTGGCCCCATTAGTTCATTGCTTCATCTCAGCCACACTTTATCTCAGGACCATAGCAGCACTGGGCTGTGTTTGGCTGTTCCATTATAGCAATGCAGTAAAATGCCAGGGCAATGTGAAAGCTTTTGCCATAACACGTTTTGTTTAATTTGTGTAATTCTGCTATTTGTTTAATTCAAACAACCATTTCAGAGTTGTTAGCAGGTTAAAAAAATAATATATCTAAAATAAATACCTGTTTTTGTGTGATGTATTGAGTCAGTGAATAGTCATATGGTTATGTGTTTGTGCACAGATATTTGTATACATAGTATATACAAATACTTCTTGTGTGTGTGTGTTTGTTTGAGTGGTGTACTTGTAGGCTTTATGGCTATGCCATCTTCTGACATGACCTAAGTCTTTATGTCTATTTGTAATAAAGCAGGAATAGAAAGTTCATTACCTGGTGCCATTTTCATTTGTCTCTGTATGTGTGAGGGCTGCAATTGCATGTCCATGTTTTAGTGTGTGTTAGCTGTGTTTCCTGTAGTTTTGAATTTGTTAGTTTGGATGTGGAGTCGCTAAGAGAGTCTTTGTTTGGATTTAATGCCGTCTTGAGATCCAACATGTCCTCACATCCTTGCAGGTGCAAAAGCTAAGCCGATGTTGTAAAAATGGACACATTTTCCAAAGTGAATGCCCTATAGAGATGTCACACTGTTCAAAAATAACAAAATAACTCTGCAGGGTTTTAAAAATCCCTCACGATATTGCAACTGCAAGGTATTACATGAAGTTTAAGTGCATTTCCTCTAGTCAACACCATGTATTTACAGCTGTTTTGGAGCAGGACAGTTTATTGGCAATTCTGGACCCTCATAAAGAGATACATATATGCTAGGACTTGGAGAAGGATACGTTAGCAAGACATTCTTTTTGCATATGTTTATAATTTCTGTAGATATTAAATGTAGAATCTTCTATTATATTATTAAATGTAGAAATTACTAGCATATGTGTTTTTACATAAACATGAAATGCATGTTAGTTAAATGAAAGTGCAAATGATTCGGATTGTTGTTAAAGCTGTTAACAGCCCTGAAGTTTGTCGGAAGGTGTTTAACATTAGTCTAACATAAAGGATATGGTCATGTCAGTAACCGTGTTTTAGACGTGTTTCTCACCTCGAGAACTGTAAAACTTACTTAGACCACTTCTTTTTCTAAAGTGCAACAAGGATGAATAGAATGAGCCAAGGTATGCAAGTTAATGATTCTGCATGATACAGCACCTGTTGTGAGATATTTTTATCATGTCCTTGTGGAGCACTGTAATGAGAGGGGCTGTTGATTTTATTTTCAAAGGAAGTCATGCCTACATTTCACCGTTGCTTTCAGGTAGAAAGCAATTGGCTAATGCTACTGCTTAACTCTTGTCATGCTTAGGATCACCCCAGCATTGCATGCGGTTGATCATCCTCCTCTACTTTTTTTACCTCTATACCTGAGTTCATCTGATAAAATTGATCTATATATGAGCTTCTATTTGATTGCGTTCCTCTTCATGTATGTATTTTTAGGTTTGCTTTCTTTGCTGATCTATTATGTGAAAGGTCTGTGCGTTTTAATCAGGCTAATTATTTGTTACTTTCCGCATATTATTTAATAAATTGCCAGATACTTGAATTTGGATTGGTTTGCTCATAACTTCCTTATACAAACCAAGGAAGTTGAGTTTTTAAATGTTTCCTCTTGGCAGAAGTCTCATCAAAATGTAAGAAAGGAAAACATGATGAGAAGCCCAGGACCTGAGAAATTGGCTCTCTTAACTCTTGCCATGCCGGGGGATGTCTCAGGGCGATACGAGTGCCAATATCAGTAGTGAACTCAGGGGAATAGAGCAAGGTGGCTGACTCGTTGCACCACCACAGGCACAACTCCACTCACATCAAACGCCTGTGCTGTGACACTGTAGCCTGCAGGCCTGCTCTGGCTGACACGCTTGAGCCTGCAGCGAGTTTCACGTTACAGTCGGAGTTAGAAATGTTCGAGTGCTAGGAAATGACAGTGCCTGTGGGATGAAGACAGAAATTCATCCCACACATGGCTTAAGTCCTCTGTAATTTGGCATGCTGTCTCATTTCCCAGATTTGATCAAGTCAGTGTAAAATGTTCAGAGTTCAGACTTGATGCCACCATGATAATGAACACAGGAACACAGCATGATGTCCCTTATTCTTTTAGTCGACACTATGGTCCTCAACGTGTTTAGAGCTTTTACATACATTATGCTGTATGATCATGAGAGAAAATAAGATGAGTTAGTCATCTTAAAAGTCTGTATTTCAATCTGTATGGTGGTTGAATGCCATTTATCCTTTCACGATAGAAAGAAGGTTTGTGTTTTAAACAGTGCCGCATTCAACTGTCAGCATATTTTATTCTAATATATTAATACTGTCCTTTTCCATCTTTCCCTGCCTCTCTTCTGCCTGGCTGTCTCACAGAAAAGAAATGGTTTACAGATGAACCAGAAAATGCCTACCCACGGAACATTCAAATCAAGCCCATGAGCACTCACATGGCCAATCAAGTCAATCAGTACAAATCCACTAGCAGCCTGATTCCACCAATCAGAGAAGTTGAAGATGAATGCTGAATCCCAGGCTTTTGACGGGTTGGAGTATCCTGATGTAAAAGATGAGCAGTGATGAGGAAACGGTGATGATAAAAACGATTCACTGTCATTTTACACCTTAAGGGTTTTTCTTCTTTTTTTTTTTTTTTTTTGTGACCATGGAAACTAGAAGGGACCTCCTGTATGTATACCTTTAATGTTACTTCCATGCTTTTGGAAACATTTAATTTATAAATGTATACATAGTGATGTACATAATGACAATCAAATAAGGATTGTACAGCCCTCTAGCACTTTTTGAAATTATGTTAAAACAGTAAAGAAGTACGTCCTGTAATTCATTGCAATATCTCGTGTCTGTAGTGACCTGACTCTGTGCAGAAGGCTTTGTGTTATGGAGGATGAGGGTCACAGTCCTCCAGCTCGTCAACATTACCCAAAGAACCTCATTTGAAATGTTGCTTAAGCCCCACTACACACATACATGCACCCTCATCTGCTTCTTTTTGCACTAAATGTAATAGTGGAAAAACGTCTGAAAGGAGTGTAAACAGTCAGACAGCAATGACTTACAATTGCTGGATCACTGTGGAGTGGCTCTGTTAGTAGAAGCGACTGTTAAAGGTGATGAGTGTTGCCTGAGGGGCTTCAGTCCTGCGTTGTGTGGAGACGCTTTCATTTGCGTAAATGTTGCACTCAACCTGGTTGTGCAGAGAGGAAAATGTAGGTCATTGTGTAGGTCATTGCGTACGGGAATGTACTTATCATGTTTATGTAATAATGCAAGAGGTCATCTCCAGCGTAGCCCTACTAAATTGGCAATACATTATCAGGATATGCACTACTTTTGTTGATGTTTTTCCATCATGCTTGACTGCTGGTGTTGCTGTGGTTGTTTAAGTGTATGATCAAGGCTCATAATGCGTTTGTTTGAAAGACGCACTGGAATCGAATACTTGCTGATAATGCCACTGTGATTGAGCTTTCAAAGCATATTTAACATTCTCTTTCATGCTGAATTAAAGAACAAACTTGGAATGTGTAGTGTAACATGCCACATATTGCGAAAAGTGGGCATCCATGGTTCCTCCTTCTGATTGGTGCCACTGCCTGGCACATCCTTGGCACAGAGGCAGAGACATGCTTGGATGTTCTCTGTGACCAAACATGATGCCTCAATATTACAAGAATCTCCAGACATACGCAAGTGAAACTCAATCATTGCTGTCATTATCATGTAAAGAGAACGTTGGACAGTGTGTTGTGGTGTTCTGCTGTTAGACATGACAGAATGAACTCCAGTGCCCTTCACATGGGAACACGGTAGTGGTGAACCTTTACATGGTAAGTTTAATACATATGTTAAACAGAACTTTGCTTGAAGTGTTCTGTCAGATTTATACATACTGTACGTACATAGTTATTTTTTATCCATATAAGCATAATCATTTTGTACTTATTTTTATACATATCAAAGAACTTTATTTCTAAAATTATCTTAAATAGATATCAACAAGGCTTCAGTAAACACCAGTTAAGTTTGTTGTCCATTTTTACCCTTGGCAACAGAACATATCATGCTTTTAAAAGGACAAGCGTACTGTCCATCTCATGCTACAGAAGACGGTCACAAAGTTCCAGCTTCAGCTCTCCATCTGCTGTTCTGGGAGAGAACTGATCCTTGAGCTGCTTTGAAGGACCTAGTTATATCAATTCTAATATTCTATTATTCTATCTTATTGGCTGAGATAAGCTACTGATACAGTAATTAGATGTAAACTGTAGTATAATATAAGTGAAAATTGATGGTGAAAATGTGCATGAGAATGGGTCATTGCCAATGGCTTGAATCTACTCTCACTCTCTCAGGGTAGAATTGATCGTTATCACTGATATTGACCTAAATTAGGTCTCAGGAAACAGAGTAACATGCTGAAATATTTTAATGTGCATAAACTGTAATACACTTAAAACTGTGTTTGAAATGGCACAGTTGGAAGATGTGCAGATTGACTCAGTCAGTGAGATAATCACCATCTAATGCTAGATAGAAGAGAAAAAAGAAACATAGCAATTTTACTACTGAGGAAAAAAATATGATAATGCTTAGTGTTGAAGTATGTTGTGTAAATTCTGCCCATTAATAGGCCACATTTTATCTTTTGAAGAACAAGGATCTCAGCTTTAATGTTTGTCCACTGGATGTAGTTTGATCCTAATGCAGCCCACTAGGCTCTGTCCTCAAGTGATTTTTAATTGTGAATACATGGATGTTACACTTTGTAGCAAGTAGACTTCTTTAAAAAAAAATAAAAATAATAATTAAAAAATAGTGAGTAAACTGTATGTAAAATTGGATTGTTAAATGACATACTTGCTAGTCTTGGGGGGGGGATTTAGACCTAAAATGAATCATAAATCAAAATACTGGAGTAATTTTTTTTTTTTAATTTTTTTAGAGGATTTGTCCAAGATCATTTTCCTGTAATGAAACTCATGCAGTGCATTGCAAAGAAGAGCTAAAGTACGGTGCAGAAAGCAGGTTTGATGAATGTTTTGAGTGAAGCTAATTTCAGAGTCGGTACACTGTAATCTCAGTTTGTTATTTCTTTAATATCAGCGTTTACATTCCATATTGCCAGTTTTTAAGCAATTATATGTTCTAGTAATAAAGTCATTGTTTAAAATCACTATCACTTATTTGTTTACAGACATAACAATTAGAATATATCAGGAATGTTTTCTTCTCTGTCAGTAGATTTAGACTTTTTTTTTTTCTTTAGACAGCTAAAGTCTGTCCACAAAGTGATAAACAAGACTTGTCCTTCAGCTTGACTTTATTCTCCATTGTGCATCAAGCAGTCACAGCAGTTCATTGCTCTGTCTGTGTGTGTGTGTGTGTGTGTGTGTGTGTGTGTGTGTGTGTGTGTGTGTGTGTGTGTGTGTGTGTGTGTGT